>RJWJ010042994.1:0-12778 GCA_004363605.1 Indri indri | reverse complement strand
ATCACTCCACCCCCAAGCAGGCTCAGTCCCACCCCGACTCAGGTATCAAGACTACACCTTGGTCTTGGGGAGAATCACCGTGCCTCTGTGAGCCTCAGTTTTCTTATCTTTAAAATGGGGATTATAATACTTCAGAATGTTTTTCTATCAAATGTCCAAGCAAAGTACTTAATAGGTGCTCAGCAATTGTTAAATCTGAATGGCTTTTGGGTCAACGGCCATACTACCCTGAACGGGCCCGATCTCGTCTGAACAGCTTTTGGGAGGATGTGTGGAAATTGGAGAAAGATGTTTCATATTAACTTAGTTACTCCCAGAAGTCTCTGGTAAAATGCGTGGGTGGTCAGGTCCAGCCATGTGATGAAAGCAGTGTTTACTGCCATTTGGTACTGAAGGCGTGACGCTCTGAAGAAGTGCCTACAATTGCTGTCCTATTTTATAGATGAAGAATCTGAGTTTCAGAAAGGTGAAGTGACTTTCACAAGGTCACCCATGGTGAGCACAACCAAGCCAGTGTTTGAACCTGGCCTGAACCATTAACTGCTTGGTTATTCCACTCCTACTCACCCAAACTCGCTTGCTCTTCTCCGAACTTGCTCAGCTGTCGGCCGGCCTGGACCAGAGCCTGGTCATTCTGCCACACTTGACAGGCAAACAGCCTTTCATCCTCCCACTCTGAAGTGCTGACCAGGATATGACTGTCTTGGTTGAACGTGCCATCTGTGTTCTCGGTGGGGACAAGGGCCTCAAAGGTCTCGAAACCTCTGTTCCTCTTCAGCCAGGTGATTTGTATGTCTTTGGGGGTAAAACCTTTGGACATGGCAGGTGAGGATGGTTGCCTGGAGTCCTAGGACGTGGTGTGCTGAGATATTCACTGTGGGCACAACTGAAACAATAGCCCTTCATTTACTACTTCCTTCCTTGCTTCATGCAAGGCATGCTTGAAGAGCATCCACACCTTTCTAGGCTGTGGGCCAGGTTCCTGGGATATAGCAGTGGACAAGACAGGCATGGTCCCTACCTCATGGAGCTCCCACTCTGGTGGGGAGGACAGGGAGGAAACAAGGCAGCCACATGACCCCCACAGGGGTTCCGAGAGCCCACAACAGGGGCACCCACCCTGGTCTGGAGGAAGGAAGGTTAGGGAACAGTTTCCGCAGGAAGTGACCTTTGAGTGCAAATATGAAAGAGGAACAGGAGTTAACTATATATGGCAGACAAAAAAAAAAAAAAAAAATGGCGACAGCACACCCGCATACTCTTCCTGAACCTTGCCTCTCCCCATCAGAGGGGGAGTCTATTTCTGCTCCCCTGGAATCTGTGTCGACTTTGTCACTGCCTTGGTGAACAGAATGTAGCAGAGATGACACTGTGTGACTTCCAAGGCTCGGTCACAAAAGTTGGTGTAGCCTCCACCTAGTTATGTCTTTCTTGGGGCACAGCCTAGGAACACAGCCACCAAGCCTCGGGGAAGCCCACACTAGCCCACATGAAAAGATGATGCAGAGAAGCCCATGTTACAAAGCACCGAGGCCCCCAAGCCAACAGCCAGTCCCCGTGGCCAGGCATGTCAGGGAAGGAGTCTCCAGGGTATTCCAGCCTTTGCACCGTGCAGGTGAGGCCCGGCCATCACGGGGCAGAGACAAGCCACCCCTGTTCAGCCCCATCAGAATTCCTGACCCACAGAATTTGTGAGCATAATAATTTTGGGGACTTGGAATAACTTTGGAACATTGGAATAAGATTGGGGATAATTTGTTGCATGGCCCTGGTAACTGAAACATTGGGCAAAAGGTGTCGGGGCAGGGAAATCTTTAAATGGCTGATGGAGGAAATCAAGCCACTACAATGTTATTTTTTCATTGAATATTTTCAGAGTGATGTAACATTTGTGACACTCCGGAAGTTACATCCCGTGCAACTATTTAAGATCATGATGAAGAATTTTAGACGTCAACTTTAAAATATATGATGGACTACAAACTACTTCACAATTATTTTAGGGATATATGCACAAAAATGCTTGAAGATTGTTGTTGAACATCTCAGTAAGGATTTTTTTGCCCAAGAGCAGTAGTGAGCTACTGTAGGGTTTTAAGCAAAGTAGGGGCATGATCTGGCTTCCTTTATAAAATCCTCTTAGCTGCTGGGAGGTTGGGGGATAGACGATGGAGGGCAATGGTGGAAATGAGAGATCAATTAGGAGGCTGTTGCGGTTGTCCAGGTAAGAGGTGATGTTAGTTTGAACTTGGGTATTAACTTGAGTAGTGGCGGTGGAAAAAAACGTATGAGTTCAGAAGAGATTTGGGAGGGAAATTTGGTGGTGGGTTGGGTGAGAACAGGTTTCTGACCTGGGTGACTGGGATGATGGAGGCCCCTGTGAAGGCCAGGGAAGATGGACTTCTAGAACAATGAGGGTAATTTCCTTTGCCTTTCCTTCCATATTTCTGCAAAGTTTGATTAAACAGTGACCTGGGCTTGCTCTGGGGATATGAATAATGGACTTTGTCTTCATGAAGTCAGAGCCAGACAAGGGGTGTGTGTAGCCTGCATTGCTTTTTCCCACGATGCCAGGGTGGGTTTAAGAAGCATGTGCCAAAGGTGGTGGCTGACAGCAAAGCAATGGTGGCTTGGTGGTTTGAACAATGGTGTTAGGAATCCACATGGAGAGTCCGAGTGGGAGAAGCTTCCTTGCTGTGGCCTAGAAACCCTGTGTGATCTGGTCCCCACCCCTCTCGCTCCAGCCTCTTCCTTTTCCACCCACCCATCTTCTCACTGGCCAGCCACACCGGCCTCCTCTCTGCTCCCCGGACATGCATTTCTCCCCCCAGCCCTCTAATCCCAGGGCCTTTGCACACTCTGTTTCCTCTGCCAAGAGTCTACTTTTTGCCTGGCTGGCCTCTTTTCACGCCTTGACTCAAACATCACTTCTTCAAAACAGTGCTTCCTGAGTAAACTAGATTTCTCTTGTTTTCATCTATCTCAGTCTGTTCTTTCCCCTCATAGCAAATGTTACAAGTCACAGACGTAGAGTTGCTTTTGTCTTGGTTGATGGGGTTCCCAGGACTGTGAACTCAGCAAGGCAGAACCAGGTCGGTTCTGTTTACCATGGAATCCCCAGCACCTGTAACATGCCACCACACAGCAGATGCCCCATGAACGCCCCCTGAATGAATGAATGAACTTCCTCCTCTCACACACACTAGAGGGAAGGGAGCTCTGAAAGAGAAGGACCCAATCATGGCCTTATGTAGGAAGGGGATGGTCATGTAAAATAGGGAACCTCGTACTCACCCCGCTGGGGGTTTTGTGGGGTGAATGGGAGGAGGCAGGTGAAATGTTCCTATTGGGAGTCTGTGGTCGTCGCCAAAGTTTGCCGTGTGTGTGTGTGTGTGCGTGTGTGTGTGTGCGCACAGGGGGGTTACCTCGGAGGAATTGGGAGATGTTGACATGCTCTCTGAGGGGTCTCTGCAGTCCAGTGTGAGCCACTTGGCAGGTGACCTGGGAGTGGATTGAGGACACAGCCAGGGTCACCAGGGCAGTGCTGACGACGGTGTAGGAGGAAGCATCTCTAGGCAGGAAGACGAGGGTCTGAAAGGCTGGAAGCTCCACATCGTTTTCAAACCATTTCACATTTACGTTTTTGGGGAAGAAGCCAGTTGATGTGCAGGTGAGGTTCAGTAGCTGGCCTGGGCTGGTCCTGCTGGAGGGGCCAGAAACCACTGGAGGAGAGGGCTTAGCTTCGATCAGGGCGAGGGTGGAGACAGGAAGGACAGAGAAGAGATACGAGGATGGCAAGTCACTCTCTGGCACAACACTCACCCTCATGGCTCACCCTGCTCCACTTCCCACCCCAATCCCTCCTCTCTAGGTTTCTACCTTCGTAAATTTTATCGTTACTCTTCTTGTCATAACAGCCGATCAACTGGCCTCACTGAATTGACTTCTCAACCCTTTCAACCCACACTTGGAAACCAGCCCGCAGTGACCTTGCTGAAACGCAGATGTGACCATGTCATTCCCTTGTTCTCCTTCCTCCCTCACCCTCCCTCCGTCCCTTCATCCCCCGAGGTACAATGTTTTAAAAGTCACATAAGGCATATCATGAAAAACAGTGGTTTCCGCTCCTTGCAAAAATTACAGACCAACCACTTTTAACTACTTCAGCTGATTCTTTGGGCATTTCTGTGTGTTTCTAAATAACATGTTTATACTGTTATTTCTCAGTTTTTCGGTTTTATGTATTACGGATGTGCCTACCACTACAGAAGATGATGGTTTAGCTCTCTTACGTCTCCCTGCACCTGCTGCCCACACTTGCCCTCCTCGCATCCTCCTGTTATAGACACATTGTAATTTTTGTTCTATCGGTATTCAGCATTTACAGCATTAGGACTAAATGGGCATTGTTCACAATTGGGCTTTGTGATATATCATGGTTATGTTTCCTTTGTTGCACAGCTTTTCGTTTTCTCAGGAGTTTTTAATGGTCTCATTATTTTCATTTGCTTCGTTTTCTGTGAACTTATTGTCGTAAGTGCATCCCCAAACTTTCCGCCAGATTCCTTACACTGTGTTTGAAACTCCTAAGTACTGCAGTAGACTTTAATGTAGGGTGCGAAGATTTTTCAGGAAGTATATAGGCTTGGATTAAAGAAACTTTTTATTGTAATAAATTTGTAAACACACATACAAATAGAAAGTATTCATCGTGGGACTTTAACAATTATCAACAAATGGCTGATCTGGTTTCATTTATACTTCTCCCACCATCCACTGGGTTATGTATTTTTATTGTATATATTTAGGTGTACAACACGATGTTTCTATATATATATATACACTTAGTGACATGATTATTGCAATAAAGCAAATTAATATATTCATTATCTCACATAGTTACTTTTCATGTGTGGTCACAGTACCTAAAATGTACTCTCTTAGCAGTATATAATACAGTATTATTAACTATAGTCCTCATGCCCTAGACTTATTCACCCTACATAATGGAGATTTTGTACGCTTGATCTCCATCTCCCCATTTCCTCCACACTCCCACCCACGGGAGCTATTGTTCTACTCTGTTTCTATGGATTTGAGTTTTTTTGTTTTTATTTTGTTTTATTACATTCCACACATAAGTGAGAGAAATTAAAAATAGAACTACCATATGACCCAGCAATTCCTGTTGTAGGTATATAGCTAAAGTATAAGAAATCACCATCTCATACAGCTATCTGCGCCCCAATGTTCATCGCAGCAGTATTCACAATAGCCCAGATATGGAAGCAACATAAATGTCTGTACATACACAAACACACGATGGGATATTATTGGGTCTTAAAACAGGAGATCCTGCCATTTGTTGCAACATAGATGGACCTAGTAGACATCATGCTAAGTGAAATAAGCCACCCACTGGTTTATTTTAAAGCGAATACCAGACATGATATTTCATGCATAACTACTTTAGCATGTATATCTAAGAGTTAAGAATTCTTTTTTAAACAATCAAAATACCATTATTATACTTAAAATTCAATGATAGTTCCTTAATATCATTTCGTATTTGTCAGCATTCAAATTTTCTTCCTTGTCTCATAAATATAATGTTGCAGCTGGTTTGTTTGAATCAGGATCCAAACAAGATCGATGTATCACATTCTGTTATGTCTCTTAACCCTCTTTTAATCTAAAGGAATTCCCCTTCCCTCCTTTTTCCTTTGCCATTTATTTGTTAAATAAACCAGGTCATTGACCCTGATGACTTTCCCAAATCCTGAAGCATTTCCATAGCTTCCCAACTAGACTAAGCTCCAGTCACCCACATGGTAGTGGGTGTGGCAACTCCTCCCTTATTGACTGACTTCACCAGTAGGGGTTACTTGCCCTCAAATCCTTGTCTCAGGGCTGGCTTCTCAGTGGAAGTTCTCAAGTTCAAACTTTGTGTTTTAAAGTCCCTTAAAATAATTAATCTTTGTCTAAAGAAGCCATCAATATGTAGTTAGATTAATTATTAATAGTTTCATTTTAGATGTAGTAATTTAGATTTATTTTGGATTTTGTTTATTAATTATTTAAATATGTTTGCATATTTATGTTTGCATATGTTTGCAAAGTCAAAACTTAAGTTGAGGTACCTTCAGAGAAGTCTAGCTTTCATCCCTGCCCCTTCAGCCCTGTTGCCTCCCTCCCTTAAGGTAAATTTTTAAAAATTTGAAAAATTTTAGTTTGTTATTGTAGTGTTCTCCTTCACACACTGTTCTACATATTGCTTTTCCTATTTGATGATATCCCTTGGGTCCCTGTGAGGTGGAGTGCTGAGGTCTTCCTCATGCCCTTTGCAAGTTCCATAGAACCCAATTGCATGACTGTGCCATAATCCAGCCCCTCATCTTTTGCTCTTACAGATAGTGTTGTAATGAAGAGCCTAAGCATAAGTCATCTTGCACTTATGTTAGCAGATCTTCGGGATAAATTTCTAGAAGTGGAACTGTTGGGTCACAGGGTAATATATAGTTATACAATATGTACATGTGATATGTGTATATAATTTTGCTACATATTGCCAAATTCATCTCCTTATGAGTTACGTAATTTTCCATTGCTACCAGTAAAATATGATGTACCTGTATCCCCATATCATCCCCAACAGAGTGTGCTGTCAAACTCTCATTATTACTTTTTCTTTGTTCAACCCCTATTTTGGTAAAACATAAAGGGATGTGAAAAGCAGTCTTTGGTGATCTTGCATACTCTATAGATTAGCTGGGTATAGAATTTTAGGTTGGAAATAATTTTCCCAAAGAATTTTGAAGCCACTATTCCTTGTCTTCTAGGGTCCAATGTTGCTCTTAGGCATCTCATGCTGATCTCATTCACAATGTTTCATGTATAACTTGCTTTTTATTTTTAAGTCTTGAAAAGTGTACAACATTTTCTTTGTCCCCAAAGACTGACTATCATCTTCTTTGTCTCTCCATGGCTCAAGAGTGCTAAAATTTTAAAGTCCCCAAAACTCTGTTGATGTATATTTCTACGGTTCTGAGGTTCTGTTATCCTACTCATTTTTTTACAAAAACAATCATAATCATTAAAACATCAATACAAACAGGCCTGAACTAACTTCTCTGCTTCCCAGGTTTTCCTTTAATGGATGCTGTTTAGAGTCTTGCAGGCTTTGTCTTCAGCCATGATTGTATCAACCAGGACCAAACTCAAGAATACACAAGACTTGTAGAAATAAAGGATAATATTTAAGAAATATAGGGATTACATATTCTACATCAAAAAATGTGATTCCTAAAATTTTCTGCCTCAATAAATCTATCATTCATATCATATGAAAATCTATGGTTTCATGCTTTTAAGATTGCATTTTTTAAGTTTAATTGGTTGTAAGATCCTAAATACTGATGATGCATAGTAATATAATCATCATGTAGCAGATACTCTTCTAAGTGTTTTAAATTGATAAATTCATTCACATTTGTAATCCTCACAATGAATCTATGAGGTGGATACTATTATTATCCCTATCTTCTGTAACACATGAGAAAGTCCAGGCACAGAGAATTTAAGGTACTTGTGAGGTCACACAGCATGCAAAAGGCAGAGCTCGAAGTTGACCCATCTGGCCCTGGAGTCTACCTGTACCCACTGTGTTTTGTGGGCCATTGAAAGCTGTGAGAGTCTGAAGGGTTTGGAGTCTGCCGACAGATGGCCCTGGGGTTATATTTCCCTCTGTTCCTTCACTGTGACCTTTCACTATTGCCATTTACTCTCCTCAATCTTGGCACAAGGGCTAACAAAGGGAGACCCTTGGACTGAGCTCCTGGGGGCTACAATTTGTCTTAGAACAATGGGCTGGATTTCTAGGGACCTGGACTTACCACGCACAAATAACTGGGTGCCTGGTCCAGACTTAATCTGCACGTTGTCAGGAGATCCTCTCCGGAACTTCACACAGTAGTAGGTGCCGGCATCCTCTGGGGTGATGTTACTGATGCGGATGGAAAAGTCCGTGTTGTTTCTCTTTGTGTAGTCTTCAAGAGGCATTACCCGGGGGGAGGGGGCTTTTTGACTATGGAATAATTCTCGGCTTTGCCCAGTCCCCCTGAACCACTCGATGGGCCCCACGGGGACCAGGGAGGTCACGGAGCAGCGCAGAATGGCCGACCCTCCGGCTGTGACCCACACTGATTTGTCAGGTTGAAGAACCTGCAGCTCCTCCTCTCCTGCCACCCCTGGAGGGAAACACAAGTCAGCTCCAAGTCCTGCCCTGGCCCAGCTGGGGCTGAGGCTGTGGTCCAGGTACCTGGGGCCAGATTGCAGCTGAAGTCCTGTTAATTCCTTCTTTCCGCGTTATGTATTAGCTTCTAGGATGGGCAAATTGCTGGACTGGGGGCCAATAGCGACATAGATATAAGATAGACACCCCTTGCAAAGGCCTCAGGTAGGGAAGTCATGAGAGAAGAAACACGTCTAGAAGAGACGTTCAAAAACCGCAGCAAATCAGTGAAATGCATATTTAAAACAGAAGGAAAATGCTAAAGTCCGTGACAGAGTAGCTGGAAAAGACAAAACAAAACGTACTCAGGTTTCAGCACATGAAATGTCAGAGCACATTTTCAGGCTGCAGTAATAGAGGTAGGTTGGTCCCAAGGCAGGCAGGGGGGTCAATGAGACAGAAGAGGGAGCCTAGAATTGAACCCAAGGAAATATGCATATTTCCTATATGATCAAGGTGGCATTTTATGTCTGTGGCAGCCAGCTAGCTGGAAGAAAGCAAATAAAACTCTTAAAAAGTGGCTGTTCCCAGGGAGCCAAGGGTATGGGAACTTTCGTTGTTTACTTGTACGTTTCTTCCCTGTTTGGATTATTTTGACAAGAAGTCTGTAATATAATAAAAATAAAATGAAATAAAATAAAACACTTTTTCTTCTGTAATCTAAGAGCAGACAATTTCTGGAAAATTAGCTCTGCAAAAATGAAAAAGCTTGTCAATTTTCAGTGTTGCCAAGGGTGTGGCAAAGCAGGCACCCCCACATACTGCCGATGGGAACAGAAATTGACACGACCTTGCTAGATGGCGACATGGCATTATAGTCATGACCCTATGTGTACAATCCATGAGCCCATGTTTTTCACAGGTGCAAGGGAAAGTCTTTAACCAAATGTATTTTGGTCACCAATGTTCCAAATATCCCCTTGTGCATTGCTGCTGTTCCTGTGTTGTATGTGTGGAGATAATGTATTACTAACATCGAGACACTCATACTTTATAGGAACACTGCATTCCAAAAGTGTTTGAAATGCATTCATACCCTTTAACTTAGTAATCCTCTTCTAGGGTCTTATTCAAAAGGAATGATCAGACAAGGATGAACACATTTTGTAAAGGAATGGTAATCATAGTATTCACGATATGGAAAAGGTTGATGTGAGACCCATGTCCAAGAACAGGGAGTTAGTTAGATAAATGATGGTATAACCACAAAATGGAAAACTATGTAGCTATTAAAATGATAATGTTGGAGGATATATTGGGGATGTAGTGATCAGATGTAGGCACATATGTAGCTACATGGAAGAAGGCTCCCAATTAAGTGAAAGAGCAAATAAATCTCCATATTTAGTGTAATCCTGTTTTTGTTAAAAGTTCTATATATATGGAAACAGCGTGGTGGTCAAAGCAAGGGCTAGTGGAATCCCTTTGACGTGGATTTCAGTGCCTCCTTGATTGCTTACCTGATTGCTATGGCTTGAATATTTGTCTCCTCCAAACTTCATGTTAAAATTGAATCCCCAATGTGGCAGCACTGAGAGTTAGGGTCTTTACGAGGTGATCGAGTTATGAAGGCTTTGCCCTCATAAACGGATTAATCCATTCATGAATTAATGGATTAAAGCAGAGGCGCCCAACCTTTTTGGCACCAGGGACCAGTGTCATGGAAGACAATTTTTCTGGAGTGGAGGACAGGGGAAGCGGGGCAGGGGGTAGGGGGAGATCTGACAGGAGGCAGAGCTCAGGCAGTGATGCGAGTGTTGGGGAGCGGCTATAAATACAGATGAAGCTTCTCTTGCTCGCTCACCGGCGGCTCAACTCTTGCTGTGTGGCCAAGTTCCTAACAGGCCATGGACCAGTACCGGTCCACAGCCCAGGGGTTGGGGACTGCAGGATGAATGGGTTATCACAGGAGGAGAATTTGGTGGGTTTATAAGAAGAGGAAGAGAGATCTGAGCTAGCGCGTTAGCGTGGTCCACTCCCTCGCCCCAGGATGATGCCTTGTGCCATCTCGAGACTCTGCAAAGAGACCCCACCAGCAAAAAGGCTCTCAGCAGATGCAGTCCCTCAACCTTGGACATCTTGGCCTTCATAACTGGAAGAAATAAATCCCTTTTCTTTATAAATTACCCAGTTTCAGGTATTCTGTTATAAGCATCAGAAAATGGACTAAGACACTGATATTTGACCTTGAGAAAATTACTTAACATCTCTGAGCCTCTGTTTCCTTATCTATGCAGTATATATGGTATGGAAAGTAAGACCTCTCTTGCAGTATTGCTGTGAGACCGAAACCTTAAAATCTTTAAGGAAAACTCAGGACCATGCCTGGTGCAGAGAAGGACTTGTGCGAAATACGCTTTCCTCTGTTGACCTGGAGTCCAGTAGGCTGAGCTCCAGCCCTGACAGGCCTGGGGATTCTGGGAGGACCACTCCCTTCCTCTGCTTTCGGTTTCTACTTCTGCCAAGCATGATAGATCATGCCCATTTCCTATGAGTGCTATGAGTTTTAATGAAGACGCAGACTTGCCAAGGAACACATGGTGGGTGCTGTAATGGTTGGATTCAGCAGGACCGTTTTTATGTGTTCATATTTACAAGTACTAAACCCTGAAAGGATGTAACAGCCAGAGCTGACACAGATGCTTCTGTGTGCCACACATGACTCTAAACACTTAACCATATTAACTTACTTACTTAATTTTCACCACAACCTTATTAGAAAGGTGCTGTTATTCCCATTTCACAGACAAGAAAACTGGGGCACAGAGAAGTGTAGTGATTTGTCAGTCTACAAATCATGAGACTTGGATTTGAACCTTGGCAGGTTGGTTTTAAAAAATACTGTGCTTTTAGCCAATTTACCAAGTAGCCTCTCAATTGAGATGTGACTACCATTAGGAGGGGGAGGGGTGCCTTTCCTGACTGCCCAGGTCAGCTCTGGAGAGGATGGAGTGGACAGGCAGAAGCATCCACATCAGCAACATAATCCTAGGATGCTGGGATTCTGGAAGACCCAGTCTAAAAATCACCGTTTATTGATTTTTCCCCCCAACAGTTCTACATTGTGTGTAATGTTATCTATCTATCTACCTATGTATCTATCCTCCTATGCATCTCTTTATCTCCATCTTAATGAAGGCAGCCCTGCCTGCCTGCCAGGTGCTATGATCTTAAGCAGGACTGATGAGTCAGACCGCACCTCCACTCCACTCCTTCCCTCAGGAAGGCACCAGGTCCTGCAGGCCAGGCCCGAGTGGGTCGTGGAGCCTTCGTAGGATGTCAGGAGTGTGGGCAGGGTGGAGGAATTGGGAACCCCTGTCTTGGGGAAACGCCTGGGTGGGAGAAGAAAGGATCCCTCCAAGGGATAAGAATTCTGGGAGGATTTGTTTGGGAGATTCTTGTTATAAAAAAAAAATTTAGGGAAATGTCTTAAAGAGGAAGAGGCAGCAAAAAGAGTCCCTGGAAGAGAGATCCATCTGTCCCACTGGGAACGGGGAAACGGCACCACTGCCAAACTCAGAGAGCGCCCTGCACTGTGGTACCCGAGGGTGGAGGTACTCACCTGTGAGTCCCAGCAGCAGGGGCAGCAGCAGGGATGGCGGAGGCAGGTGGGGCTGAGAGGCAGGGATGGGCATCGTGGTGGGCCCTGGAGCCTGCTCTGGATGTCTGTCCTAGGGAGGCCCCAGACTGTGCTCTGTTGAGTCCCACAATATTTAATATAAGAGGAAGTGAGCATGATAGGAGGAGAGGGCTGTGGGATTATGGCAGTTCCTGTTTCTAAATTGTGAAATAGGAACCAGACATGAGCTAAGAAGTTACTGATATAAAAGTCCCGAGATGCTTGAAGAGGCCCCGGCAGGCTCCCTTAGTGCTTAGGCTCTACCCCCTGGGCCCCTCACCCCACGTCAGGGTGCTCTGTGGCCCCATCCAGGAGCCTGGGGACATGGTCTGCCATCGAGGAAGGTGTGTTCAGCCTTCTGTGATTGTCCAAAACCTGGGCTCGGATGAGCCTGCAGCTGGAGTCAGGAGGCGGGCTCCTGGCACAGGGCCTCACCGGGGTAGGGCCCTGTTCTAGCTACTCCAGCGGTGTCAGTGGTAAAAATGAGCCTGAAGCCATGTCTGATGGGCCCCTGGCTTTGCCCAGTATGCTTGCAGGGGAAGTGGCTTTGGGTGAGCAAGGAGCTAGATCTTGGGAGGCAGAAGAGGGTTGTTTCTGTTTTAGAGGAAGGAGGAGGCCTGTGGGGGCTGAGGCCTTTGGGAGAGTGGCACCTGCAGAAACAGCTGGGAGGAGGAGGGGTGCCTCTTCTGTCCCTAGTCTGGGGCCATCTCTGGGGAGAAGGGAGTCGAGAGGCTGAAGAAACATCCGCACCAAGAATGTGCCTCCTGTTTTCCTTCTGAGCAGCAACCACCCCCACACAAGATCAGATCCAGAGCCTCTCAGCCATGAGCTCTTCACTTCTATGGACCTAGTACCAGACATTGTCTTCT
>RJWJ010042993.1:0-12784 GCA_004363605.1 Indri indri | reverse complement strand
GCACTCTGTGCTTGCTTTTTGTTGCATACGCTGGTCCTAAAATGTCCCTAGTGTCCTTGGAGGGGCTCCTCGGCCACCTCTCAGGGTCACACAGTATATTTTCTTATCCTTTTTTCTCTTCTGTTTGAAGAGAATTCCTGTGCGACCCCAGGGTGGGGATGTGAGGCTGGAAATGCTCTTCTGACTATTACTGCCATGAAAGTAGCTCTTGAACTCCAAACCTACCGGGCAGATTTAGGCAGTAACCTCTCCACCCAATCACCTTGGAATGAAGTGTCGTCTTCTGCTTCTTTTGCGTAAGTTAAGAAGATTGGTGTGGAGGCTGGAATGTCCCCATCTAGAGAGGGCCTGGGTGGGTGGGAATAAACTCCTACCACTTAGCCCAGAACGGGCTTGGAAGAGCAGTCCCTGCCTCCTTAGCTGTGTTCTCGACCATTCCGTCTCTCCCAGACTCTTTGGTGGTGAGCCATCTGACCATGAAAGACAGGGACACCAAGGGAGGGTCTTGTAATGTCTTCTGGGGTTTAAGCAAAAAGGACAAACCCTTCAGGATCTAAAACCCTAATCTCGGACCATCCCTCAGTTCTGATGGTGTCACTTGGGCAGCGACCCAGGACCCAGCCTGAAAGAATAGACTGGAAGAACCTCCACCCGCGATCTAGAACTTCTCAGTCTACTCTGTATCTGTGAGCATGCCCATGTGTCCCCTGCCGAATCACGGGGTGCTGGAAGGGCTGGGGTACCGGGCTGTGTCAGGCATCTCATTCAAATGCTTTGCTAGGTGTTCAGCCAGTGCACTCTGGACTAACTGCACTGCATGGAGGAAAAGAAGTCACAGTTCTAAAAACCTGTCCAGGGAATCCCCTTTCCTAGTTCGACCTCTGGTGGCGGATTTGTTTAGAAGCCGTTTGGAAATGAGTATCAGATGCAGCCAAAGCCAACTTCAGGGTGGGAGGGACGGCTCACATTAAGGTGATTTGCTTTAGAAGTAGCTGCAGCAAGAAGTCAGGAAAACATCCTGGTGAACTTTGCATGCAAGAGGGCGGCATGGCTGGGAGCCCCCAGAGCACACGCCAAGCAAGGCGACCCTTGGTGTTTACAGAGCAGAGAAGCAGACAGGGGAGCAGGGGGAGCGTGGGGGGCGGCTGGGGAGGCAGCAGGCGCGAACCACACACGTGGGGAAGCCCAAATCGGCCGTGCAGGCAAGGGAGGGCGATGCCATACCAATGGGCACGGGGCATCCAGTCCGTCCAGCCCTGGTAACCCCGGCTCCCCTTTCTCTCCTTTAAAACCTCGGTGTCCCTGTTCACAAAACCAACCACGATGATTATTTAGGTCAAGGCTGGCCAGCTCCGCTGAGGGGAGGAGAGGCCCAGTCCTACCCTGGCCAGGATGCAGGACCCTCGGGGCATCTGTAAATAGGGGCTAATGCCAGTGGACTCCCTCATCTCCCAAATTCAGCATTTGTGCTCTCTTGGTGCTCTGGAGAATTCAGCTTTGGAACACGTACAAGCAGCCCCCTCTCTGCCGACCCCTTCTCCCTCTGCAGACTCCCTTGGAGCAAACACAGATAAACTGCAACAGTAGTGCATCATACTTTTCAGAACCTTCACATGGATTGAAAAGGCACTGAAGAAGCCTGGCAGATGTGCCCCAAATCATGAATTGCTGGCTCATCTGGGACGGCTTCCTGCGGGGCATCTGTGCACCGATTCTGGTCTGCAGCTTTAGAGGTTTTAGCCGGATGCCTGGGGAGTGTTGGGAGGCTGCGTATGAAAAGCCTCGCATCTGGCCTTGTTCTGCCCAGTTTTGAGCATCCGTGGACCCCAGGAGATGCCACCTCTGGTGTCCTGCATCCTGGCCAAGTAAGGATTCAGACAGCTTGAACTGCCGGCCCACAGAGGTGGCCACAGAACGAAGAAGGCAAATCGGTGGCTCACAAATGCTACACAGGCTTCCGAAGCCTCCCTGGAGCCTAGGGCTGAGGCCCTCTCTGAAAACCCATTCCTTGTAGTTCCCACACATCAGTGGTTCTGCATCTTCAAAGGAAAGGCATTCAAAGGAAGGGATTTAGCCAGAATTACTTGCAGCTGTGGTTTTAGGGCAAAACCGACAGCAGGCAGAATTTCACCGGTCAAATGAACGGGTAGATTTTGGTAGCATCAGTGCAGTCATTTGGTTCTCATCGCAGCTGATCTGCCTTCTTTGTTTCCAATTTGCAAACCTCAAGGAAAAAAACCAGAAGGATGCGAGTGATAAACAAAAACATACCAATGGGCAGGGGGCATCTAATCCAGGCGCTCCTTGGTCTCCCTTATCCCCTTTAGGCCCTCTAGAGCCTTTCTTCCCCCTCTCCCCCTGTAAATAATGGTTTAGTCCGAGAAAAAAAACAACATCAAAACTTTAGGATCATTCGTGTGTTAAGGTTAGAGACAGAGAAAGAAAATTCAAGAGGGAAAAATAGATTCTCTTAAGTAGGATATTCTCCCCAATACGATTTGGGGTCAATACCCACCTCCCCCCTCTGAACACCTGGGAATTTGGCTGCGGTGGGTGGGAGGGGCAGGGGAGGAAAGCGGGGCAGAGGGCACGGAGCAGCAGGGCTCAGAGCTGGAGGTGGAGGGACCAGCAGAGTGAAGTTGCTGTTGGCCAGTTTTGCAAACACGAAGCCCACGCGGGACTGTGCTGAACACGCTGGCTGGGGACCAACTGCCTTCTCTTCGAAGGGCTATATTTGAAAGGCTTTGGACTGCAAACCTTTTGTCTCAATTGTTTTTCTTCCCTTTGCCATTCTATTAGGAGGCAAGGTGATTTTATTTAGAGCCCTGGGGTGTGTGCATGTGTGTGCGTGTGTGTGAACGCGGCATGTCTAATCATGTGCATATACGTGCTTATGCATATGTCTATGTGTATGCATGAGTGTGCAGGCATGTGCATGTTGTGCATGTATGAATGCGTGTGGGTATGTCTTTGGGCATGTGTCCACACGCGTGTGCCTATGTGTGTGTGTGCATGTGTATCTAGGGCTCTTCAGTGGCCCCTGGTTTGAGAACTTAGCCCTCCCATTCTTAGTGTGTCTGGTTCATCCTGGTCTGAAGTCATAGACAGCTACTTGTTTATGGACGTGTCGGTTCAGGAAATTCATTTGTTTCTGACCAGCTTCAGTAAATATCATTTTTCTAAGTTGAATCCTGTTTTATATGTGTCAGGGTCTGTTAAAGAAGGGCTATGGGGACTTCTTTGTAAAAGTGAAGCATCACCTCTGTAACAAATGTGAATTTGCAATTTCATATGTGTGTTTCCTTAAAAGGGGGCCAAGTGTGCCCCTAGGGAGTCTTCCTGGGAGCTTTCCTTTATGCAAGGCTGATTATCTAAAGCTCAGGTACTGCCACAGTGTCACTCCAGGATGACAAGACCCTGAAGGCTGGGAAGCATATTGGTCAGAACAAAGGCCTGGAGTCAGAGCTGGCTCTGCCAGTTATTAGCAGCGTGACTTTGGGAAGCTACTTAACCTCTCTGAGCCTCAGTTTCTTCACCTGTAAAATGGGTACAATAACAGCTGCCTCAAAAACTTGTTGTGACGTCTTTGTGCATATTAAATGCATATAGCATGTGCTCAGTAAATGATAGCTGCTTCATAATGATAATACTAAAGGTTATTGTTTCTTGTTAGCCAGTACAGCTGTCAAAGCCACTGCCAGAGGGAAGTCTCAGGGTCAGAGGTCCCGCCACATGTAGTGTTCCTGCAGCATAAGTTCATTAGAGGAAGGCAGAGAAGTTAGAATAGTTTTGATGTTTCCCTGGATCTTTGGAAATCACTCAAATTTCTTGATTCTAGAGGTGGTCTGCAATTGCATTCTTTGAAATGAATTTTCTAAAATGCAAATCCTTACTTAGAAAATGACATGTGTTTAACAAGAAACAGGTATGTGTATATTAGGTGTAATTGGATTAGCTCGAAGATACGTCTGCCAACAAGAACATCGTGGCATGAACAATCCCTGAATGGTGGACAAGCAAAACCGCCAGCTCTCCGGATGGGGATGCCTCATGGCAAACACTCTCAGGAGTGCGGCCCCTCATTCTCTGGGTCGTGAGCAGTTTCCTAACGGATAATGGGGGAAAACTGCTGACGGTGGGTGGTTCCAGGTCCCGACGATTTGCCCCAGGTAACAGAGAGTTGTGTGTTTCACAAGGGTACCTTGCACCATGGGGCGCTGCGTTCTAAGGGCCTGGGCAATCGCCCCGATCAGGTGGCCTTTGAAAATGTGAGAGCAGTAGCTTCGCCTGCACCCTGCCTGCCTCCCACCCCAGAGTGACACGAAACAGGCCCTGGCAAAGAGGGAGTTCTAGCTGGTGAGGGGAAGGGGACCAATAAAGTCAAGGACCAGCAGCTTCTTAGAAATATAAATAAATGTGTACGGAATGATTTTAGAGGAAACAAATTGGAAGCTTTGGGGGGCAAGGAAAGGATGAGGGATATGGGATTATTATAATGGGGGAACATATCTAGGGGGAGAAAGATAGAAGGAGGAAAGGACGGAAGAGGCAGGCCCAGGCCAAAAGAGAAAGTGGAGGAGGGAGCGGTGAGGAGGCGGGATGGGCTTGGGGAGGCCAGACGCCCGCTCCCGGGGAGGGGGGGGTGCGCAGCACGAAGTGCGGGCAGCCTCACTGCACACAGGCAGACCTTCTCAGCTGGCACGGCTTGTGGGCAGCTCCACGGTAATCCCTGATTTTCCCAATGATCAAATTGCTAGATTCACACCACCCTTTGTCCTTTGACTGATTTCTTATCCTCAAAGGTGGTCATGGAGCCCATAGTGACAAGGGCAGAGTGTCTTTTCCACGGGCATGTGTGTCCTTAGAGAGATCCCCATTTTGGGCTCTGGGATGGGGGAAAATACGTCCAATAGTAGAGAGGGGAAAGGGAGAAGAAATATCTTCCCACTGACTCCAGGGGCCTCAGTGGATCACTCAACACTCTCAGTCCCTTCAGCATCCCAGCCGCCAGTCCCCGCCTCCTCCACCTGTGACAGGGGCGCTTGGCCGCCCAAAGCGCAGTCACCACCATTTGAAGGACTGACTTTGCAGCCTCCAAATGGCTCCGTGTCCCACTCAAGCCAACTGAAAAAGTCTTAAGAAATAGGTTTATAAATATTAATTGAATATGATAGAGAAAACCAGAACACTTTAGAGATAAATTAGAAAGGAAGTTAGTATGCCCACTCAGAGATGGAATGATCAAAGTTCTTCCAGGCCTGGATTCTTTGATGCTACACTGGGGAACATGCTTTCCAGAGTGGTTTAAGAGGCTGGCCACGTATCTGGAAGTCGGTCTGTTTATTCCAGTGGTTTCTAGACCTGGCCTTCCTGCGGACTGTCTGGCAGGGGTGGCTCTGTCTGCTCCCTCTTGTTTCTAGAATTGTGGGACACTCTAAGCTGCTTTGGACCAGTTGCCAGTGAAGAGTATTTAGGGGTGCAGAAGTGCTCAGTAGATGCATTCTAAATTGAAGAGGGTGGAATTAACGGCGCCAGGTGTAAACACACAGATTCTGGCACTTTCTCTTCCTGAACTTGGTATTGGGTTCAAAGATCAGCCATGAGATCTGGGTTTCAGAAGCCACCTGCTCTGCCGTTCACTCTTAGTGGGAACTCTGGACATTTCATCCTCATTCTGGGCCTAGTTTCTCCACCGGTTCCCCCTGCCCCGCCCCCCATTTCCTTCTTCTCTGAGAGCCTGGGAGTCTGACCCGCCAGCACACGTGCTTGGGCCTTTAGGGGCGCACTGGGAGCACTGTGCAGCCTCAGTGGATGAGATATTCTAGAAAGGCACCCACGGGTCATCTCTTGGTCAGATGTAGTTAGATTATCCCTGCTGGGCCAGATGCCGAAGGCTGTGGCACATGTCATGCACCGTTACGTGGCTGTGGGTGCCGTGGACCTTCAGTAAGCGTGTCCTGGTGAAGGCGACAGGAACCAGAGGGACAGAAAGGGGCCTAAGCAGACATGCTTCGTTTTGTAGTCCTTCCGACTCTTTGCAAGAGAAATAGCAGCTGTAATATTGTTTTAAAAGGGTTGGCTGCTTTCAACAGCTGTCTGCTTGTTCTTGAAACTGGAATTTATTTTTGCTCTCACCAGTGGCCTGGAAGTCCTGGCAAAAGTAAGTTTCAGAAGGCGAGGACAAGGTCACGATGGATCTAAAAATGCCATTTAGGGGCCTGCTATCAGGGCACCCCAGAGAGAGCTGGACACGTGGCTCCCGTTACCGGATGGCCAGGCTACGTGATGGCCGCTGAGGATTCAGCGTCCCCTAGTCAAGCGGAAAAATCCACGCTTCAGTGGTAGGAGTAGGCCCAGGCTCCCTGCATGACATGGATTCAGCCCCCACTCTAAAGCCTTTCAATTTAGGATGATTTATCAGGAAAAACCGTGTTTGCCCTGTTGAGTCAGGAATCCCCATTTGATCATTCCACCCATTATGAAGACATTAGTACCCAGAGCTGAGGAGCGCAGCTGACTCACCCGGTTTCCTTTGTCCCCGGGTGGTCCGTGTAAACCCTGCAATAAATCAGAGAAATGAAGACACGCTAATGAGAAAACACAGGATGTCATAGAGTCCTTCCTTCTGGGCTCATAAAGCTCCTTACCGATGCCTACTTCATCAGAGACAGGTTTAATTATCCCCATTTTACAGAGGGGGACAAGGAAGCCGATCATTCAAGGAACCTGACCTAGAGGCGAGTGATGAGTTATGGGCAAAGCCAAGGATGCAGTTCTAATTTCCTGGCCCTACAGCCCATGCCCTGGTCTATGGCGGTGTTCTTCTGGGGTCGCTCACGCAGGTGAGTGGCGAGTTCTGAGGACACCATCGGGGAGCAAAGAACACTCTTGGCAGAGGAGAGCACCCCTGTCTCTCCTGCCAGGCCTCACTAGCAAAAGGACTCGGCAGCCCCTCAGACCCTCTTTGCAAGGTGCAAACTGCCCTCCATTCTTCAGCTAAGGATGGGCTACGGCAGACGGGCTACTCAGCCAGCGCATGCGCAATCTTCTAGTGATGGGAAACATACGTCCAGGCTCTTGTGGACAGACGCTCAACTTTTATAACACAGCAACATGGAAACATGCTGCAGGTGGAAAGCCAAGTCTCTTCTTCAAGGCCAGCTCCCCTGGGAAGCTGCTCTGGTCCTGAAGCATCTCCTGTACCACAGAGGCCTGGATTTGATTCTGTCCCCTCCTCGAGGGCAGGGGCTGTGGCACATTCACCCATGGGGCCCTGCAGCATCTGACTCAGAGGCTTACAGTGGGAGGGGCTCAGGATGTGTTGCTACATCTTGGCAGATGGCCCCATGGCTGAGGACCTGGTCCCCTAACAGTGCCCGGGAGGGCATTCTAGCCCATCACCAGTTGCCTCTTGGTGTTATAGACGGGAGAACTCTCCCTGGGCCCCAGAGTCTTGCTCCTGGCACTGGGTGTTCTGTGTGACAGTGTTTCTGATGGGGGCAGGGGTGGGTGGCGAGAAACCTCTGGTCCTGTGAGACTCACAGGAAGCCCAGCTGCTCCCGTTGGTCCTGTCATCCCAGGGTCTCCTTTGCTGCCCTGAAATGGGAGAAAGAAACCCATGAATCCTCCCTGACATGGTAACGACCTTCCGTTACTGTTTTCTATTTTGGTGGGAAACCCAGGAAACCCCTCCGGCCCCCTCAAAGAGCGCTCTGGGAAGCAAGTGCCATGGTGAAGGCAGGGGGCTGCCGGTGTGAACTCTGCCCCGGGGGCCCCTCACTCTCCCTCCAGCAGAGCTTTCCCCAAGGCCCTCCGGAAGGACTGGGCAGCCTCCGGGGCCTGTCTGGCTTGACGCAGGAGCAGGGGAGGAGGAGGAGGAGCAAGGAGGCAGGGAAGAGAAAGAGAGCTTTGATTTCTCCTCTGCAGCCTCTAGGGTCACCCGTCACAGCAGCCATCCTGGTCTCCCCACGTGGCGGACGATTTGAGAGAAGCCTAGGCCCCTCTGCAGAGGCTTCCCACCCTCCCCGCCCCTGAGGCAGAGCCAGCAAGGTGGGCGGATGGAGGGGGAGAGCTGCCCACGCAGGCAGAGAACTCAACGGTGCCCACTCAGGGGACCTCCACGCCCCGGGTGTGTGGACACGAGGGGTGGCGGGAAGAGCCGAAGGGGACAGACGCACAGCTCTCCAGCCTCTGCGGGGCCAACGCCCTTCACCTGCACCCTCGCCGCACGCGCCCACTCCACGAGGGAGGGGCCATGTGACATGGCCAAGGTCGCTGACGGTGGCTGTGGGAGCTGAGCCTCACGCTAGATCCTCCTGACTTCTCGATGTCCTCCCGGAATTTTCTAAACACCACCCGGTGCTCTGTTCTGTGCTGTTTCCCTAAATCGTTATGGAGTTTAGGCATGTCTGGTGATAACAGTGCCTGGGGCCTTGCCAGACTGGACCTGTGATGGACGCTAGGTGACCAGAAGCCAAGGTAGGAGAAGCTGTCCCCTGCGTCTCTCCAGGTCTTTGTCCACGCCGAGCTACACAACCAGCCCCCGCCCCCGGGCCTGCCCGCTCCCCCAGGCTGCTGCGAGGATGACTAGGAGCAGAGATGGATGGAGAAGGGGACGAGGGCTGAGGCTCCTGGGGCAGTTGTGGGGCTGACAGAGTCCCCGGCCTGCCCTCCCTCCTGGCCGCCCAGGCTCCAGGCTCACCCTCTCGCCCTTTGGTCCCGCTGGGCCTGGAACTCCAATTGGTCCTGGAGTACCCTGGGGAGCAGAAAGAAAGCAGCGGTGAGGGTCCCCACGCCAGGGAGCCCCGGGTGCCCCGCCCGACGCCTGCAGAGGAGCAAGGTCCGAGGCCCAGTTTTCAGGGTTGGCGAGGCCAGGCTCGTTCAGGGTGGCCATTCTGCTGGGCCGTGATCCTCTTTGGGTGTGGGGGCCTCGGGGGAGAGCACATCTCCCCTTGCCCCAGAGCCAGATTCATGGAATGAAACCCTTTCTCTTCACAACCAAGCTTGCCAAGGCTGAAAACGGCGGGAGAACAGTTGCTTAGTTTGCTCCCAGAAGCACTTAGGAGGGAGTTGACCCATCCCGGGGGCAGGGGCTGGGGCTGGCGCCCCTTTGCTGTTGCAGCTCCACATGCAGCGGGAGGGTCTTCATGCCACAGAGACCGATGCGGGCGCACACACAGAGACAGGCATGAGAGGGTCATTCAGCGGCGCCCGCCCCTCCCGCCCACCACAGATGCCCTTCGTGGCCCCGTCCTCTGGCTGGGGCCTTCTCTCCCCAGGCCCAGGCTTGTGAACAGGCTGAACTGGGCAATGATTTGGGATGCCCATCTGCATGGATGCTGGCCCGGCGGGGAGGTGTGTCGTGAACCACCCTAGGGCTGCAGGAGCTGGGGGCTCGGACACAGCAGGACTTGCCACTGCCCAAGCCAACAGCTCCCCAGGCCCTGGTCACAGCCTGGCTGGACCAAGTGTCCGTGTCAGCCGAGGACCTGAGGACGTGGGGTGGGCTGCGGCAGAGTCTGGCGCTCTGAGTGTGGCTGTGGAAGGCGGGGCACGATTCGCTTCAGGGGGAACGACAAGGGCGACATGATCCTTCTGTCCCCTTGCGCAACTGCGAGGGGAGCGGGGAGGCGGGGGCACCCGTGGCAAGAGCACAGCAGAAAGTAAAAGCAGCCAGGTCACGGGGCTGCCTCCAGCCCTGCTGCGAAGGCCCACGAACTCCTGGACGCTGGAGGTGCCCTGAGCCCCCCGAGCCTCCGTTTCCACCTGCAGCACGAGTGTCTGCTCGGCCGCTGCCAGGTCTCAGGGCGTGGCATCTGGTGCCGAGTCCGACACCTGGGACGTGCCCGGTAGATGTTAATATTGGCAGGGCAGGGTTAATTTTCTACAGACGTTTTCCCTTAAGGTTGTAATACTGATTTTATGAGGACAGCGAAGCCCCAGGTTCGAGGGGACGGTATAGGAGTTTCCACTGCTTCCCTGTCCGATGTGCATGGGAGAGCAGTTGAGAGGAAAGTCTTGGCTTCTCTGGTTCCAGCCCTGGTCGTCCCCCAGCCCTGACCTGGCACCTGCGCAGGTGTGTGCTAGGTGAGGCGGGGGGAGGGAGGGCCTGTGGTGGAGGAACAGAGCCCTGACAGTGTGCGTGAGAGTCTGTGATGTCGCCTGCGTCCATGTGTGGGGGAGGCGTCTGCAGAGGTCTGTCACCTTGGGCCAGCCACGTCACCTCCACTTCTTTATGAGGGCACAGAACAGGCATTCACAGGATGAGGCTCTGATGGGGGTCACTCTCGGCCCTCCTACCTCCAAAGGCTTCTGTGGCATCAGCTGTGAGCCCCCCAGACCCCTGGGAAGGCCCACTGTGGCCGCGCTTCAATGCGTCCTCCTCCCCTGTCCGTGTGTCCTGCCCTCCACACATGAGCCCCTGCGACGTCTCGCCTCCCCTGGCGTCACTCCAGCCAGCTCATTAGAACTCTGTGCTCTGGGCAGGCCACGCAGACGTGGCCCTGGAAGTGGCCTGCAGGGCTCCTCCCTGGCGGGGAGGGCTGGGCGCACGGGCAGCTCTGGCTCTGGCCCCCGAACCGGGACATCCAGCCCCAGCCCTCAACAGTCAGCCCTCGCAACACCGTGGGCAGGTGAGGGGCTCGGCCAGGAGCTCCACCCTTCTGACGACCGCACAGGTTGCTCAGGGAAGGACCAGAAGGTGGACACGGGGGACTTTCTCTCTGATCCTTCGTTTGTTTGTCACAAGCAGAAGGGCCAGGTGCCTTCTAGTCAAGAGTACACAATGCCTACGTTGTGGAATCAGGAAGCATGGAGAGAGGGGGCCCAAGTGTCACTCACTTGCTCTGCAATAACCCCCTTGCTGGCTGGTGGGGCAGCCGCGGTGCCACAGGCCGTGGACAGTGACGTCATAACGTGCCCATGGGACACTGAGCTGGGACTGGCCTCTGTGCTCCCACGTGCTACACCTGCCCTCAGCCTTCCCTGCTGTCCCACCCCACACACCAGACTGGTGGCTGCACAGGACTAGGATGCCCTCGTGGGCAGACAGGAGATGGACAGAGTTCAGAGCATGGAGACAACACAGCATGACGGGCACATACAGACACTGTTGTGTTTGGCGGGGACAGTCATGGCCCAGACCCGGGGCTGGGCACCCTGGCTGGACTCCGCCTGCCTTTGGGATGAGGGCGGTGCGGCTCAAGTGGCCTCCCGTCCCACACCTGGCAGATGTGAGTTCCCTGGGTGCATACATACTGTGGACAGGGGAATTCAGGTCAAGGCCATCTTTGTTCAGAGGCCTGAAAAAGCATTTCTCAACTGAGCACATGGGGGTGGGGTGGGGAACCTGTGGCCTCAAGGCCACATGGGGCCCTCCAGATCCCCAACTGAATCTGAACTTCACAGGACAAAGCTCTTTATTAAAAGGATTTGTTCCGTAAAATTTGAATTCAGTTAAAAGGCTGCACGCAAGGATCCAGAAGGCCACATGTGGCCCCGAGATACCCTTCTGGTGTCGGTGGTGAGACAAGGCATGACTCACTGGGAAACGAGGCCACAGCGGGACAGACAAGAGGGATCACAGGCTGGGCGCGGGGTGGGGTGGGTGAGGGGTGTCGAAGTGACTCACCGGTGGCCCAGGCCTGCCGTCCAAACCTGAAGCTCCCTGGACGAAGGGCACAGTGTGACCAAAAGAAGGGGATGAGAGGAACGGGAGGGAGAAAAGGGAACAATGGGGAGGGAAGAGGTGAGTAAAGCAGTGACTCTGGACAGACATAAATGCCAGTAATCAAACAATGGAGAAATAAGCTCGGGACGACAGGGAGTGGTATTTACATGGAAACCAACAAAAACAGGGAGACGCTGAGTGCAGTGGCCGGCTACTGAGCAGGCTGGGCAGGGGTCGGTGCCGACGGCCACTCTGTCCCTCCACACCCCTGCGCCCCTCTCTCCTTTTATCCCCTCTCAGAAACCTCTCTCCCAGGGGCTTCAGTGCTCTGGGGAAAGGGAAGCAGAAGGGTTTCCTGGGAAGATGCCTTGGAATCAGAGCTGTGCATCCTTCCCAGGGTGGGTTTCCCTGGGGGCCATGTTCATGAGGAGGGTCCAGGTGAGGGTGGTCCTCCCAGTCTGTTTGCATCCCCATTGAGACCAGGCCATCCTGCCCTCCCAACCCTAAGGTGCAGCCCCGGGTGACAGCACCTGGTTTTGAAATCTGGGAAGAACCTGGCCTACCTCTGCTTCAGCTGGGTGGGAGGAGTTCGCCCTTGAATGACAATACTAACGATGCTGGACATTTCCCTGGCAGTTTACAGTCTGCAAAGCTCACCCCAAACTCAGTCCGCTCATATGCTCCCAGGCGAGGGCTCTTGTATAGAAAAAGGCTTTGGAGGCAGCTGACTGGGACAGAGGTCTTAGGCCATGTACCCCCTGGAGCGACCTGGCAGCAGGTGGGGAGCTACTCAGACCCCCCTTGCTCCCCGGCGCCCTCACGCCTTGCTGTCCAGTGATGCACACGGTGCCGGCAGAGCTCTCGCTCCAACGCTGGGTTACGAAGCTGTCTCTGAAACCCACCCAGGGAAACCGGGGGAAATTTTTCTAATGATTCTAATATGACAAATCAGGGCGAAGGCAGTGGGGATACCTAGCCCAGTCAGGACTGAGTTCTTGACAACTGTTTCCAACTGAGCCTCAGCCTCAGGATTTCCAGGGTCAGGGGCAGCCCCTAGAACAGGGAGGGCAAGGAGCCGCTTCCTCCTGGGGAAAGGGTGTTGGGTAGGAGGACTCC
>RJWJ010042992.1:0-12796 GCA_004363605.1 Indri indri | reverse complement strand
GCTGATATATCCAAAATATCATTTCAACACGTAATCAATGTATTAATAAAAATTATTATTATTATTATTTTTTGAGATGGTGTCTTACCCTGTCACCCTGAGTAGAGTGCAGTGTCATCATCATAGCTCACTGCACCTCAAACTCCTGGAGTCAAGCGATCCTCCTGCCTCAGCCTCCCGAGCAACTAGGACTATAGGAGTGAACCACCACACCTGGCAAATCTTTCTATTTTTAGTAGAGATGGGGTCTCACTGTTGCTCAGGCTGGTCCTGACCTCCTGAGTTCAAGCAATCCTCCTGCCTCAGCCTCCCAAAGTGTTATGATTACAGGTGTGAGCCACCGTGCCTGGCCTATTAACAAAGATTATTAATGAGATTTTTTTAGCTTGTTCATACTAAGTCTGAGAAACTGCTTTGTATTTTATACTTACTGCACAAATCAATTCAGACTAGCCACATTTCAATTACTCAATGGGCACACATGACTAGTGGCTATATTACTGGACAACCCAGCTCCATATATTAATAATTATTAATTGTGCTTTTAAAAAATATACATCAAGACCTTATAAAAAGAGAAAAGTTGTCAATATCATGTAGATATTTAAAAAATTAAGAGAAAACGAAATTTTCTCTCCTCCCCCAAGGTAATAAATTCTACTATTATAAAATAATTTGTGAGTTCATTTGAGAGGGACGGTATAGTAAGTCATCAGCAGCTCATAATTCCTTAGGGAATGGGCATCACAGAATGATTCCTGCAAGTGGCTTTTAAGGGACAGAAAGGTGGAAGAAAGGGAAAGTAATATTAAAATCTTGGAAGAAAGTAAAAACTGGAGGTGTAGGGAACAATCAAAACAGGCTGGGGGACTCAGAGAAAAGCTTGCTGACATCTCGGTGTTGAAAAGAGTCTGTTTTGCACAGAGAACCAAAGGACAGATGCCCCCTGAGGACCCACAGATCTTTGGCTGAACACACACTTATTCTTCAGGGACGATGGAGGAGGAAGTGAATAGTTTAGCCCTGGACACAGTCCCTGTGGATTCGTCTTTTGGTGTGGTACCTGCCAGACTTGAATTAAATGCCTGTCCTTGCTCAATCATCAAGGGCAGAGCCCTGGAGCCCTTGTTGGCATCTGGGGTCCTGCTTCCAGAATCTCAACCTCTGTGTCCTTTGGATACAAATTTACATCTGTTTCTGGGGTGATGGCCCCAATTCTCTGGGTGTGGGTGAAAAATATCTACCAAGAACATGGGTTGGTTAGAAGTCATAAACATGAAAATGTTATCAGGGACGGGTAGTAAAGTCCATTTATTTAAAGTCCACACAACAGTAGGAATTAATTAATAGTATTTAAAAAGTAATAATGAAATCTTTTTAGTATAGTCTTGACTTCACCAACCTGAAGTTTAACAGTGTTTCAGGAGTAGTGGGGACAAAAGCAGAGCCTTTGTTCTTTAATGGGTCTCCTAGTCTTTCTCTTCCTCTGATTTTTTATGAGTTATGCCTTTTGTACACCTAAAACGGTACAGTCTGCATTAATTTATGGTGGGTTTAACCTAGAACTGGTTTGTAGTAATGCGACAAGGCTTGATGTGTGCTGCTTGTGTTTTCTAACATTTTGCATCCTCTTGCCTTCCCTGTCTTCTAACTAGAGAGGGAGGTAAGTGTCTGTATTTATGGATTAACGGATCAGTGATTCTCACCCAGGGGTGATTTCCCCTCCCTCCACGGAAGACAGTTGGCAATGTCTAGAGACATTTGTGGTTGTCACGTATCAAGTAGGGTTGTTACTGGTACTTCCTGGAGGAATGGATATTGGGAGAAGCCTTAAATGGAGAGGAGGAGCTAACCATTCAAAGAGGAACAGGGAGGGAAGATTTTTCAAGGAGCGAACAAGAGCACAAGGGAGTATGTGCAGGTGGCAACGAGCTATCTGTGAAGCTGAAATATAAAATACGAAGCAAGAATAAGCAACTTGTATCACTTGCCATTTAATCCTTAAACCAGCCACCTCTAATTTCATTTCCATCTGGTTCAATTCCACCCCAGTTGTGTCTATTATGCTTCCTATTTGCCTAATCTTTTGCTATCCCGTGGGGAAAATAGCACACATGTAAGATCCGATTTCTGCTTTCAGGTGCCCTGAGCACAAGCAGAGTCAAGATGTGACGGGGCCTGCCCAGCTCTCTGGCCAGACCCCAAGCTGCTCTCCCCATGGCTCAGCAGGCTGCAGCCACTCTTACCATCCTCTGAATGTAACCTCACCTGGAATTTTTTCCTTGCAACCCATGCTTTCGAACACCCAGAGTTGTTCTTGTTAATTCCTTCTCAACCCGAATGGCACCTCCCCACAAATCTTCCCCTAACCTTTCTACATAATTTTCTTCCTCCCCCAATCCTGCCCCACCGTTTACTGCATTTGCTGTCTTATTTTCGTTACAGCACTCATCATGGTCTGAGATTACCTTTATTTGCTCATTTGCTAGCTTGTCTATTGCCTGACACCCACTAGAGTGTGAGTTCCAAGAGAACAAGGGTCTGGTCTGTCTAGCTGAGTGTTGTGTCATCAGAATGGACTGTTGTGCCTTGAATCTGCTGACATTCAATAAACATATTTTTTTAAAAGAAAGAATTCATGTGGGAAATAATCAATAATCAAAGATTAATTAATATTAATAACACATTTCCTGGCATGGGTGAGCAGCCCCAGTGGGGCCACTCAGATCAGAAAAGGAGGTGTCAAGGGGAGGGGAGAACATTCTGGGACAATTCCTGGCAGGAAGAACCTAATGAATAAAGAGTGTGTGGCAATTCTTCTTTATCACTTTCAACCATAGAATCACTCCCATTCCCAGATCCTGGAAGGAGACAAGGAAAGCAGCCCACAATATGGAATGTGAATTCAATGGTCTGCTAGTAGCTCTTTCTAGGCAAGGCAGGACAGGACAGCTGGCTTCCACATGAAGAGGACTGGTTTTCCTTTTAGATCACTGCTGTTTTCCTTTGCTTCGGGTGCACGCATGAAGATGCAGGGTCTCCCTGAGTGCCAGGTTGGCAGCTGGTTGATGGACCACTGTCAGGCAAACAAAGGAAAATTTCCTGATGTAATACAGAAGTGGTGGCCAAGTTCAGGACAGATCATGAGAGGAGATGCCATCTGTGTACACTGCTGACTGACTTGCACTCAGAGGAAGCAGAGTGTTGTGATAAAGGGGCCATCCATGGCCAGATAGAATGGAATGTTGCTTAAATGCAGGGGCCTGTGGGGGTCCCAACCATGAAAGACTTCCTCACACAGTGTCTTTCCAGCACAGGGATCTCCACAGGTCATTTCACAGTTGGCATGTCCAAAACATAGTAATCCTCCCCACTTCAGTGCATTAAAACCTGCCCCTCTCCAGTCTTCCTCATTTTCATAATCAGCATCACCACCCATCGAGGTGCCTAGGACAAAACCTGGGAGGGTCCCTTGATGCCTCTTTTTTTCCATCATAGTTAGTCCATCTCTGACATGGATTCCCAAATTAGCCTACTGCTCTCCATCTCCAACCCCATCAACCTGATCCAGGTCAACATCACCTTGAACCTGGATGGTAACAACCTTTCAGGTCTGGCTTTTATTCCTACTCCCTGTGTTCTTTGTACAGAAGCTAAGACGAACTTGGAAAGAATTGAATCCTATTAGCCCATTCTGCTGGCCTTTTCTCTGTGGCTTCTGGTTGTACTTGGGAAAAACAAACAAACAAATAAACAAATTACCTGCCTGATTTAGTTTGCTCCTACCCGAGGCTTCAACCTAACCTCACACTTCCTTGCTCCAGATCATCTACTAGTTCTGGATCCTGTGGAAGCCAAGTTTGCTCTCCCCAATGGGCTTTGCCACTTGCTAATCTCATGAGCTGGCATGCCCTTCCCCTTGCTCCTTGCATGACTTGTTGCTTCTTAGCCTCCAGGTCTGCACTTAAATGTGACTTACTCATTGACGTCTGTTTGGATTTTCTTCTGTTGGCACAGAGTCTTTGCCCCCAGTTACTCTCTCTTGCATTACCCTATTTGCTTATATTAATATTAAAACTTGTGTAAAAGACCGAAGTGACACAAATGACAACACTCGGGGAAGGCTGACATTCAAAGGTAGAGTGCCAGCAGGTTCATAGGTCCTTTGTTCTCTCAGCCTCTATGGATATCCCCTGCTTGTTTCCCCTTTTATGGAGTACTCCCATGTTATTTTTTCTTTTTATGAAGTGGACGTGAGAGTGACTTTATAGTGTGAGATGCACCCTTTGGGCTTGGGCACCAGGCATTCTGAGCTGAGGTAGGGGCTCCTTAGAGGGCAGTAGGAAACTCCAGCTGTCCAGAAGTTCCCTGCCCCATGGAATTTTCAGCAGTCTTGGGAGAAGTGTCTCTCACTGAGCAAGGAGGTCCCTCCCTCAGTTAGTTCCTTGCCAGGATATCAGGAATGAGCTTCTGAGGTTATCTGTTGAAAACATTTGTTTATTTCTCACGATACTTAATTATCTTATTTATGTGTTTACCTAGTCATCGTCAACCTCTCCTACTGGGTTGTAAGCTGCATTAGGGTAGTAACCCTGACCATTTTGTTCACTTCTGTATAATTATCCCCTTTCCTGGAACACAGTAGGCCCTCAAGGAATATTTGTTAAGTGAATTAAACTGAGTAATATTGTGTTTGAAATGCCAACATAGGATGTCTTATAAATAGGGCTAATATTAGTGGGAATTTAAATCAATGAATTTGCATTCCTGATATTCCTCTATTTGATATAAGTGTCTATTCAGGTGAGCCAATAGCATCCCCTGGTCTAGAACCAGGGAGATCACTCCTCTACTTTGATGCTCAAAGTCTATGGCAAGTAAATCATCCAAAAGTCAGAGATTTGTTGAAAGAAAAAAGGATTTTCTAAATTTACTATTTTAAGAGCAAAGTTTTGAGGTTATTAATGATGAGTTTTACTCTAAGACATAGCTCAGTGAGATACAAGACATGGTGTCAGAGAAGATTCTCCAAAACTGGAAAGGGAACTAAATCTTCAAGCAAGGACTAAGTTATTAGGATTTCTGATCACTGAGAAGAATCTCAGCATCCCATTCTCCTAGGCCTTAGCCTGGGCTACGTTTAGGGTTAAGATCATAAAAATCACTGATGTAAAACCCAGGAAGATGAGAGGTAATATGAGATTATCCAACGTGGTGCTTCTTTCCTACCATACTACATGGAACAGGAGCAGTCACATATTCACTTAAAAGGGAGATGTCCAGGTGGATGAACCATATGTGGTCCTCCTGACCTCCTCAGCCTGATTCAGGTACCATCTGATTCAGGTGCTTCTCTATGTGGTTTTGGAAGGATCAGAATACGCAAGAGGACTGGGGGACTGGAGAGGCCCTAAGGTTGGGATCAGGATGGTACAGCATGTAGCAACCTGGTGACTAGAGGTAAATGGAAAATCCAGAACATGTTCCCCATCAGCAGGAGTGAAGACAACCCTAGAGAGACTGAGCAGGGGCAGCCACACCTCCTCAGTCACCAGGACACTCAATGACCAGAAGAGGTGGGCAGGGAAGATCCAAGAGTGGGCATATGGACAAGAAGCCCTTCCATGGAGCCTCTCAGCCCTTGCCTGTACTCAGAGAGTACCATGAGAAGGTAGTTAAAGAGTGACTTCTTAAGACAATAGGAAGAACTTTGACTTGTACTGAGAGGAACATTAGCTTGATGTTGCAGTAGACTCCACCACCAGGCACATACTACCAGCCTAACCCAGAGGCCATGGAACAGAAAAACACAAACTGAATCACACTGTTTATTAAATTGAATGCAACACACTGAGGAAAGCAAGGGGGCAAAGAACGGGTAAGTTAACACATTGAAGTGACTTCAGAGAGGCTGCAGGTAGGATAGAAGTATCACAAGACCTGAGTCCTAGTATCCATGACTTTCATATGTCCTGCGTCTCACTACAGCATTGGACTTCCCCACTGATGATGTGGTTATTATGAGCAACAGAGGTGAAATTCAAGAAAGAGGCCCTCCAGTGGAAGGCACCCTGGGCCAACAACACACAATAGCTTTATGGAAAAGATTCAGGGACAAGAAAACCTGGTCAACAGCTGCCGCTTGTCAATTAGCCAGATGAACAGCTGGCTAATTTCTGTTTTATTTGTGTTTCTTAGGCAGAGGACACATGGAGTCAGAATGGGTATCTCCATTGGGCAGCCGAATTAAGGCTTCATGTGTATTAAGTGTTCATATATATTTACTGCCTCTATATATTTAGTACCTCATAAGTATTGTGAATATTTAGTGTGCAACAAATGTTTGGTAATCAGGCGCCTCATGACTATTAGGTATCTTTGGCTCCTTCCATCTCTTCCTATCTATGTTTAGCACACACATGTTCTACAAACTAACCTTTTGTCTGTATTTAACATAACTCGCCATCATTGGGAATGAGAGATCAAATGCAAGATGAGAACATTTGTAGACAAAGAAAGCTGCATGATTTTCTACTACTTTTGAGCTGTAGTTCATAGACCATCAACAGAGCACTTTGCAGAGTGGAATGGTGTTCAGTAAATTGACTAGTGTTCTCCACAGCCTCCTTTCCTGCCCCCTTACCTTCTCTGGGATCACTTGTGTCTCGTAACTCAGGCCTCTATGTTCACTCAGTCTATTGTATCTGCCTCTTTCAAATCTTACCTCTTCCCCCAACATGGCGGTGACTGTCAATCTCAGCTCCAGGCACTTAGCAGTTCTAGCTTTGCCTGTGACTGTGGAAGGAAACATTCTCCCCTACAGCTGGAGGAGGGTGGACTGAGACTCTTCAATTTCACACTCACAGGAAGTTCCCCACCCCACAACCCACCGCCCCAAGCTGCTTGCTCACTGGGCTGTCTCCTTCTGGAATGGAAAAACGAAAGCATTCTCTGAAGGTAAATTGTGAGGAGCCCAGAGCTTTTTTCTGCTACTGTCTTGGAGGTGAGGAGCCAGAATCTGCCGAGAGTCAGCCTATTCTGAAAGGGGCTCAAGCTGGATTCCTGCAAGAAGGCAGAGGTGCCAGCTGTGGGGAGAAGTGGCATTAAAAGTAGAGAATAAGAGCCTTGAGGCTTCAGTGTCAAGCATTACCTACACAACTGGGCCAAAGGCCAGTCTGAAGCATCTGTGAATGGGGGTGTGATCTTATTAAATTGCAGGTAAGCTCACTTCTCTTCAGGGTACTCCAGTGACTCCTGGTCTAAGTGATGAAGTCCAGACCCCTTATGCAAATATTGCTGGTCTTCTCTAATCTGATCTCACCCAACTTTGTAGCACAATCCCTGGCACAGCCCTTTCAACAGCCCTGTGGGGCTACCGGCCCTTCCCAAATACCCAGAAAGAGTTGACACCTCTGAGATTCTGGTCATGCTATTCTCTCTGCCCAGAATGTCCGTACCCCTTTCTGCCTGAAAAATTCTCTGCCCTCTACCACTGCATGCTAGAGCCAGTATTGTAACTCTTAGCATAGTTTGCATGGTAATTAAGTTGGAAAGTATCTCTCTGTCTAATGTAAACCATCTCTGAAGGTAGGAACTGTATCTTAACTCATCTCCAAATCTCCAGAACTACATCCAGTTCCCTACACATAGTGATTAAATTAATTAATTCAATTGATTCATTAATTCATACAGAGCTGTTAATGCAAGAGTTCCCATCCTATGCCCTGGCAAGGGCTCTTACATTCCAAGACACATTCTTCACTGATGAATACTGATTTGGTAGGCTTGAACTGCTGACCTGTGTTGCTTCCCTGAGTGGAAAGTAAAAAGGCTTAACTCCTGACAGTTCCTTGGCTGATGATGTAGTAATAGAATATTTTGTCAAAGTCCAGGAAATTGAATTGCACTCAACCGTGGTGGGCGATATGCACAATTAAGGATGTTTATAATTAGTATTTGTGAACACAACTTGAGATTAAATGGTTATTAAGGGGAGCTCATGAGGTTTGAGGACATCAATTGGTTTCCTTTTTTGCTGGCTAATACTCTTTGTTTTGTGCTGGAAATCAATTAAACATGAGGAGCAAAGTGGGAAAATCATACATTTTTACAGTGTGTTTCCTTTAATGAAGACAAAGCAAGAATAGAAGAGAAAAAGGCAAAGCTCATTGGATTCATGGCTTGGTTGTTATCGTGAAGAGAGGAATACTTACTGGTTATCAAATGGACTATAGTTTTTTTTTTTTTCCTTAATTTGAGGACAAGAAAAATATTGCCTCAGTATAATGACAAATGACATTTTCAACATGTAAAATAGGGAATTTTCCATTGACAGCTTTTTCTGGAAAACTCAACTCTAAAAAAGGGTTTCTTCTGTATTGGAAAGCTTTAATGATATAGGAGTTCAAAGTACAACGTAGAGGGGATCATGTCAACCAGGAGGAAGGATTTGCAATTTGTTATTTATTCCACGATCCTGACACATTTGCCTGTCTCTGTCCCTAGGAAGGATGCTGTCCAAAAAAGGGTGCATCTTCTAGCCCTACCTGACAGTCAACTGCCAGCTCTGCATCCCTGCCAGTAGGTTTTATCAGAAGTTAAATGGAAAATGCTTCTAAAAAGGTCTACCCTTATAATTAATATCATAATGTGAATTTCCAAAATTGAAGCCCATCTGGAATGGTTAATAGTTGATAAGAATTTAGTGAGGCTTAAAGCATAGGTTTTGATTAATCGTCTGTCTATCACACATTCATCTAGTGAGTAGGTGAGTCTGTGTGTGTGTGTGTGTGTGTGTGTGTGTATGTGTGTATTTGGGTTTCATGCTGGCTTAGCCCTTTCTTATATAAATGCTGTTTTACAAGAGATAGTATAGCATATTATTTAAAAGAATAAGCTCTGCAATCTGTCAGACTGATGTTTGCACACCAGCTCTGTCTTTTATTAGCTAAGAGATGGGCATTCCTCAATAAGATCATATTTTTAGTAGAGTGCTTGCTATATAACACTTATTATTATTGCAAAAAAATGTCTTCCTCTCTCTGGCATTCTTCAAAGGTCAGTCTTCAAGCACAGGGTCTGGATGAGCAATATTTCTGCCTTTTAGTTATGACCTCTCAAATTGGACAAGATGCTGGCATGGTGACTGGCCTCCAGCTTCAGTCCTTTGCTGTCTGGTGACTTCCTGTGCCCTCTGCAGTGGATGCCAGGGGCTGCAACATCAGAGGACTGTCCCTTAAGTACCGAATCCCTATTACTTGTGAGCTGCTCTGAGAGCAATCTCTGCAAAATATTCTGATTGTATGTGCTGAGAGAATCAGCAAACTATTCCAGGAGTGGGTAGTCTTTGAAGAGAAACTTTGGTCTTTGTAATGGCTCTGATTGCTTTTGCCATGATTACTTAAGTAGTAAGTATCCATTAAAAATAAGTGGAACATACAAAAAAGCATAAAGATCTGGAGGGAAGTTCGGCTGGACCTCAGCAGCACCTCACCTTGTAATTAGCTCACAGACTTGCTCATCTCAGGTGCTAGAGGAGGCCAGGCCCAGAGAGACTGAGCAACAGCAAACCAGGCACTCATGGCAGGGAGGGGATGGCCCTCTGGGCTGCTGAGCACTGTGATAAGGCCCTGAGGCCACTGCTTCTGGGTGATGTGTGCAGATTCTGTACCAGCTGTGGAATGATTCTCCAAGTCACTGCTTTCCTGCCATCTCTGTGGTGTCTAGAACAGTGGAAAGTCCTCACAAGCAGGGATTTTTGTCTTAGGCATGCAGAGGCCTTAGCTCTGAGCCTGGACCATGAATAGAATCATAATTGAGGTTTAGGGAACCACCTGGCTTCCTGGATGGGGTTGTGTTCAGTGCCACAGAAGTGACTGAGAGGCAGCCCTCTCTGGGAAAATTCCTGGCTCATAAACCAGAACACTGCAGAGGCTAGTTGGAAAGAGGATCTAGCTGTACCACCAGCAAGGTGCTATCCCAGAGCCCTAATTGAGAAGTGATTTGAAGTGTTTGGAAGGAGGCAAGGCCAGGGGAATTTCTGCTGTAATGACCAGGGTTAGGTAGAGGCTTTGTTTTCTGGAAGCCCATGGCTACAGACAGGATCTTACCTATAGTCCCCCAGCTGGCATTGTTTACAAAAGAGACATTTCTGTGCTACCTTCAGCCTAGCCCACTCATTTGCAATGTGACTGCAGCCAAAAAATAAAATATAAAAATAAATGTACCTGTGTCTCCCCAGACTCAGTTGCAGCAATTGCCTTCCCTCACTCCATCCCTATCCCTCCTCTTATATCCTCCTCCATTCTGCTTTGACTCAGCTTCTAACCCAACTGACTTTGCTTTTCTCTTTCAGTCTGACCTTAGAAAGTGGCTTCCAATGCCCAGTCATGTAGGCCAGCGCTCCCCAGTTCTGCTCTGTTCAGACACCACTCCTCTGTGTCTGCTCTGCCACATGGTCATCCTCAGGGAACCCAAAAGTTGCAGGTGAAAAGTGAGTGAGCATGAACTGAGATAGTCAGATGGTACTACAGGAATAAGGGGGGAATAACTGGGGGAGTCTATTGAATTTAGAAGTGGTAGGATGGGATGATGACCTGCATGCTGAGGCTGAGGAACACTGAGGAAGTTAAGGATCCCTCAGAGTTTGCAAGTATGTTTTCAGTTCCTATCGTGGGCGCCTTCCTGTGTTAGTCCATGGCATGGAAAGAAAAGGGAAAAGGAAGAGCCAATATCTGCTTTGGGAGAGCTTGTCTTTATTGGAAAGAAGAAACCGACAGTAGGTAGAAATATAGCGTGGGGTGTAACCATATGCAAAGGGTGTTAGCAGCAATTTTATTGGCTGATGGGATCAGAATAGCAAATGGGATGGAAAGGACTTTGGTTGGTTTAAAAACTGCTGGCCTGGGAATCAGGAGTTCTGAGTTCAGGTCCTAAAAGTTGCACATGACCATGGGAAAGTCGCTTCCCCTCTCTGGATTTGTTTCCCTGTTGGTATAAAAAACAGATTGAACTGCATGACAGTAAAGCTAATGTTTTCTGTGTTATGGGCTTTATGAATATTGTGTCATTTAATTTTCATAACAGGTAATGCTATCACATTTTACAGGCACAAGAATTGACCACAGAAAGTTTAAATGACTATGTGAAGTGGTCGGGCCAATATCTGGATCCGGGTCTGTCTGGTTCAAAGCTCACCTGTGTTTCACCCATGGTTACCCGTGCCTTCCTACCAACACCAAATCAAATGAGGGAGTGGTCTCTGATAGAAAGACATTCAAAGGATGTGGAGGAGACAAATAACTAGAGATCTATTCACTTTGCAACGGGTGCAAATCAGCCATGAGTCCACAGCAAGAGGTGTGGCAGATCAGGGCAAACCAGAGGAAAAAATGAGATTTGAATGTGGCCTTGAGGATGAGTGGAACTTTGAAGGGTGGAGCAAGGGAAACTTCCAGGCAGGGTGAACTGTGACAGAAGAGGTGTAGAAGTAGGGCCACATGCATGTGGCTGTGGTGGAGAAGCGGGGAGTGGTGGGAACATAGTGTGGGAAGAGGATCTAGGGATGAAGTTCACGGGGTTGCAGGCTACTCACCAACCAGCTGTGGGGTCCCTGATCTAGATTCCTGGCCCTTTGCCTGCCCACAGCACAGGTGCTGGACACCCCTGTCCCCTGCTGCCCAGCACAGGTGGGAGGGGCAGGTGGGTAAGGATGCAGGGGTCCACCTGCCTGGCACCCAGTGCTGGCTCAGCCTTGTTGCTGACACTGGCTTCCTACTTTTTGCCCTGCATTTCATGAGGCAACTGACCTCTGCCCGCTTTGGTGATGACCTGACCCTGGCAGCAATGGTAACCCTTGATGTTTGTGCTCAACCTGAAAAGTCCTGTGTTATAGCCAGTGAAAAGTATTAGGCCTGCTCTGACATCGCAGGCTGTTCTACCATGGACTAGCTTTGTGACTTTGGGCAAGGATCTTTGTCTCCACTTCCTCTGTTCCTAAAAGTCAGCGACTACATGACCTCCTTCTTCAGAGAGATGTTTTGAAAACGGAATGAGATAACATGTAGACAGAGCTGGGATTGGTGGGTGTGGTTATAAATGTTTGCCTTCTTCACAGTTTTGTTGGAGATCGAATCAGCTGAAATCTGATTTTTAAAAAATGGGAATGTGCAAGAGAGCTCTGAAAAAAATAGTCCAGTTCAGATGGAATCCTGCGTTTCTCAGAAATAAACACAAGAGGGTGCTATATGCCCATGCTAAAGAGTGTGCAGGCCTAGGCCTTTCCCTTCTGATTTTAATGCTTGCTTGCATTTCCATACCACTCTGCTTCACTGATGTTCTCCAAGTAGAGGTTAACAGGGAGAAGTTTAACATGAGTGTATCAGCTTGACTCAGTCTGAGGCTAACCTTGTTCAATCATTCTAATAAGTGGGCTTTTCCCAGTCTGAAGACTTTAGTTCCAGTTCTAAAACTGAGACCTTATTTTTGTTCATGTACCTGAATCTCTGTCCATCTGATCACTGACATATCTAAAAACTTTGCTGAGCAAGGTGTGGTGATTTACACAGGAAAGGGGAAGGAGAAAAATTCAGGATCTAGAACCAAGCCCTGTCTGTGGGCAGGTCAAAAGGTAGGAGACAGAATGACTGCAGTACTGAGGCATGGTCTGGTTTGGCACTGGAAGCTGAGGTTGTGGGATAAGGGCCAGGCTTTCCTTCCACATCCAGGGACCAAGGCACAGCAGCAAATGGTCCCAGCTGTCCTGAATGGGAGTGGGAGCAAGGTGGACCTGGGTTCA
>RJWJ010042991.1:0-12780 GCA_004363605.1 Indri indri | reverse complement strand
GGGGGTTGGGTTGGATCTTTTAAAATTAATCTCTGGGTGTGAAATGTAAAGGAGACCAACCGGCAGGGATTTGCTCTCTCCCATGATTCACCTCTGCAGCCAGAAGCTGCCGATGGTTTCAGCCCCCAATTTTTTTTTTTTTATAAAAATGACCAAAATGTAACAGACTATTTCACTAAGGTTGTTCATTTTATGGACAATTGTTCCTTTTCAGGCACTTGAATCACCCTTATGAATTCCCTTTTTTTTCCTTCCTCTCTTTCGGTCTTCAGTTCTCTGACATGTTCAGTGACAGAGGCAAAATGGCCTTAGAAAGTCTTCACATAAATAAGCACCTACATCTCTCCTCACGTTTTTATTTTCCTTTGACATTAAAACAAGAGTAGAGAAGGGGGCGTCTTAGAAATCCCATCACTGCAGAAAGGGTTGGGTTAAGGTGGCTGCGTGGTGGTGGCAGCCAGGGAAGAAAATCTGGAGTCCTTTGCGTGCTGCCTGGGTGTACCCGCTTGTTAATTAGCTGTGCGGCACTGAGCTGTCTGGAGCAGCGCAAATTTATATTTATTGATTTGAATTCAGAGGAGTTTTTGGGTCATAATTTATTGCTTTTCATTTTAGAAGTTTAATTTCAGAGTCACCCTGATTGTCAATACTAAAATCCTGTATATGCAGTTCTAAACTTGCCAAACTGATAAAATGAGATGAATTTTTTGCTTTTATATTTTAAAATTTCATATTTACTTTTTTCTGCTCAGCTGAGGACAAATACAGATAAAGGCTAGACCTATTGAAAGAGCCATTTAAGTTTATTTTTGTTTTTAACCTGGTACGTTTCATGTCTGCAAAATGTGAGACAGATCCATTGATTAAAAACAGATTGCGTAAGTCTTCGACATCTGAGTGTTTAAGCTGGAGGAAATCTCTTGTGTCATGTTAGCTTTGCCCTTCACATGGGACGTGGTTCTTTGATGCAGTTTCAGGCCTGAGCACTTTGTGTGTGTACCTCTAGCCCTGTGAACCTCTCACCTGTTTCAGAAGATCATTTTGAGCAAACCTTACCTCCTCTGAGGGTCTGAGCACTTTCTCAATAGAGCTTGTCCACAGAGCTAGGTGACACAGACACAGAGCCCAGGTGAGGACAAACAGATGTGCCCAGCTGCCTGGTAGCCTGTCTTCTGTGAAAACCCAGTAAAACCAACAGGCAAATTGTTCTTTTTTAGAAGAGGAAAGAGACCTTGTGCTTTCATATAGCCTATCAAGCCATGTAATAGCAATCAGAAACTAAGTAAGGAATGAAGACCAAGCTTTTAGCCACTTTCCTTCTTGTCCCTAGACCTTCATAGTTGTAGCTCATCTGTGGAAAGAACTTTGGCCTGGAAGTTAAGGAGGCCTGAGCCCTAGAATGAGCTGGGTGACCTTGGGCAAGTCTCTTAATGTCCCAAGGTCTTTCTCCAGAGCTAGGGAATGGAACTTGATTCTCCAGCGGTTTCTTCCCTCTGAGTCCTGTGTGATTCCGAGGGGCTGGTGCTACATCTGGGGTTGGAGATCTCAAATGTGAAAGAGACTCTTGGAGGTGTCTGTCTACTTTGGGGCTGCAAACTGTATTGACTCTTGTATCTTTCGCCTGAAAAAATGAGAGCAGCTTCTACTCAGTTTCCCCTGCTTAGATTCTGTAAACCTGTAATCGGTCCCCTCTTCTGTGTGACTGGTGTTGCCCTTTTGGGATGGGGACATTTTGGACTAAGAATTTAGAGATTTCCTACCAAGACATCATATGTGTGTTGAGATGGTCCTTAAAGCGGGTACTTTCTTTTATCACTACAGCTACTCTTTCCATAGCTGTGTGCTTTATCTGACCATCTCTTAGGTACGCTGAAAGATGTGACTAGAGCTTAAAAGGCATGTTTGGAAAATGCTATTTTCTGTATTTCTTCTTTCCCCCTGCTTTCCCCCTTATTGAGCAGCACAAAACTACCAGGTTTTATGTTCCACTGGGCAGCTGCTGCTGGTCTGATGTTTTTCTCTCCCCTTCCTCCTCCTCCTCCTGTCTCCCCTCCCCCAGGAGTCCTCCCCTCCCAGCCCCCCATTCTTGCTCTGCTCTGAAGAGAGCTGTACCTTTGTGGTTCTTCTGCAGCTGCTGGACTTTGATGGGGACATGCTTGCTGCCTCTACACTTGCTTCCCTTAGCAACCGGTCCTTTGACGATGACCTCTTGCTGTTTGCCTGTTGTCTCTCATGTTGGATTATAGATGAGAGATTTACCAGGCTGGGGGTAGGGGCCTGCTCTTAGCGCATTTCTTTTAGGGTTCCCAGCGTCCCTCAGCCTGTGTTTTCTTTCTCCAAAATACGAGATTTGGAGAGGGTGTGTGTGCGTGTGTGTGTGTGTATTAGAAAGTTTGTAAGATTGTCCTAGTTGTGAGACAATTTGGAAGTAGATGCTGCTGTGATTGTTAAAGTTACTTGATTTGCTTCTCATTTTTATTATAATGCGATTAACACACATGGGGGGGGTACCATTTGTTCTTTACTTCCCAAGTGTTTGTGTGTTGGCACTAAACTTGCTTCCTGATGTAATCTGAGCTCTGGGAATTGCCAAATTACCTAAATCTTCACATATTTTGACACCCTTATTTTCCCCCAAAGCATCAAGTTTTCTCTTTATTTAAAGCAGCAGAATTCCCTCATACGTGGCCCTTATTTTAGATGGCTCATGACGTGCTGTGTGCTGCTAGTATGTGCATTTCTGTTTAGCTCAGTGGACTTGCCTTGGACAAGTTGTGGATGAGGACATTGCGGGGCAGCGACGATTCCAAAAGAACCCTGGATTGAGAGAAAAGCCATTTTTTACTTATCCAAATAGCAAAGGCTAAAATAAAACTAGCACCCATTTGTATAAAAAGGCACAAAAAAATAGATACTTTTATACACTGCTGGTGGGGAGGGTTGTTTGTAGCATTATGTGTACTGAGATTTTGGAAATGTACCCCTTGACTCAAACGTTTTTCTACTAGGAATTTATCCTTAAAAAAAGTCACAGATGCATATTAAGACTTACCTGTGAGGACGTTCACTAACATGTTATTTGTAATGGAAAATTGCCAACAGTGAGAATATCTAACAATAAAGGGTAGGCTAAGTGATAGAACTTTTGTTCTTACGGTAGAGTACTGCGTAGACATCAGGATTGTTTGAGAGTATTTAATGTCAAGGGAAAATGCTCATAAATGTAAAAAGCAGAATGTGAAGCAATGTATCATATGGTTCTAATTTTGTTTAATTAAAAATAAGAAAAATTGTATGGCATACACAGAAAAAAAGACTATACTGAAATTCTATCCCTGAACTATTTCTGTAGTAATGGGATTTTTGGTGCTTTCATTTTTTTCATATTCCAAGTTCTTCAATGATCATGTTTTACAGGTTGAGTCTCCCTAATTCAAATATCCAAAATCCGAAATGCTCCAATGAACATTTCTTTTGAGCATTATGACAGCCCTCGAAAAGTTTTGGATTTTGGACTTTTGGATTAGGGATGCTCAACTGGTAAGTATAATGCAAATATTCCAAAATCTGGAAAAAAAAAAAAAACCCCACAAAACCCCAAATCCAAAATACTTTTGGTTCCACGCATTTTGGATAAGGGATACTCAACCTGTACTTTCGTAAGCTGAGAATGTTTTTTAATTTTAATTGACTCCCACCCCCCAGAAAAGTACTTCAAGAATATTTTCGTCTAAAGCCAAGTATTTAATAGTTGAAACGAGAAAATCCCTATGCTCTGTAGTTTTTTGTTGTTGTTGTTGCTGTTGTGTTTTTAAAAATTAAAGCCATTGTCATTCTTTGCATGAGAGAGATGGCTTTGGGGTTTTAAGAAGTTGCAGTTTTATCCCAAGGAAGTTATATCCCGTAGCAGGAACTCAGTAGAATAATGTATCATCCTTCTGTAATCATGCAATGATGCCTGACTTCAAAATGACTTACCTAGTGAGTGTTGGGTGTTTGGACCGATTGTTTATAACAGAGCCCAGGTGGACGTCCATTCGCTAAAGGTGGATGAATGGCAGTGGACTTGGAGCTTTTCTGTTTGTTGGTGGTTGAAGTCCCTAATTATGGACCCTATTTTTATTTGGAAATGTTTGCAATTTGGGAAGAATGAGAAGTGTTAGCAGATGATGGTTCTATGAGAAGGCTATCTAGGAGTATCAGAGTGCGGGGAGAGGGTTCTGGGGCTGGAGAGTGGGTTTCATTTGTGTTTGGCAGGAGCAGATGATGGCTGCTGTGGATTGAAAGGTCTGTACTCTCTGAAGTGCACTTGATTATGAGGTTGGTTGAGTTAGGGGATGAGCAGCTGTGAAATCACGAGCTGAAAAGTCTTATGCTTCCTTAGCCCTTATTGTCACCAATTACTTGGGAAACCCATAAGGCCGGGAAGAAGATAAATATAGCAGCCACTCGCTGAGAAGGTGTTGAGAGGCTAGTTCAGAATGCTGGAATGTGGATAAAACTACAATGCCGGGCTTCGGGAGAGACTAGTGAGGGTAGAGTTGGCTTTCTTGCGAGGGTTCAGTCTTTTAACACTCTTCTATTTTGAATCTTTTAAATAAGCACATGTGGGGATCAGGAGTCTAGATTGAATTTTCTTCCTCTGGTAAATGGTTATCAACCATATATTGCTGAATAATACTACAGCATGTGGATACATCACATTTTATATATCCATTCACCAGTTGATGGACATTTGGATTGTTTCCACTCTTCGGTTGTTATGAATAATGCTGCTATGAACATTCATGTACAAGTTTGTATGGATGTGTTTTCATTTCTCTTGGGAATATACTTAGGAGTGGGATTGCTGGGTCATATGGTCACTCTCTGTTTCATGTCTTGAGGAATTGCCAGACTGTTTCCAACACGTCTGTACCATTTTATATTCCCATCAGCAATGTATGAAGATTCTCATTTCTCTGTAACCTCACTAATACTTGTTATTATGTATCTTTTTGATTATAGCCACCGTATAGCAGTAGGTGCGAAGTGGTATCTCATTGTGGTTTTGACTTACATTTCTCTCACGGCTAATGATGTTGACCATCTTTTCATGTGGTTATCAGCCGTTCATATATCTTCTTTCGGGAAATGTCTATTCAGAGCCTTCGTCCATTTCAGTTGGGTTACTTGTCTCGTTTTATTATTGAATTGGAAGAGTAGTTACACTTTTTTTTTTTTTTTTCTTAGAGAGGGTCTCACGCTGTCGCCTAGGCTGGAGTGCAGTGGCATGACCATAGCTATTGCAGCCTTGGGCCCCTGGGCTCAAGCGATCCTCCTACCTCAGGCTCCTGAGCATCTAGGACTACAGTTGTGCGCCACCACACCTGGCTAATTTTAGTTACGCTTTTAAAGTATTAAGGGTCACAAAGAGATTTTCTTTACATGGATTATTATATCTGTTGATATTTACCATATGAGAAATTAGAGCATTTAAAAATTTTAAGATTTATTTAAATATAGCTAAAAAACACATTACATGTTATCAAAAATAACATTTTTGTCAAAATTTTTTTTTGTTTTGGAAAATATAGTGAGTAAGTAGAGTGGCCTTGTTTTGTATACTTATAAATCTCTTTAATGCCTGGCTTAGAAGACATTTGGATTCTTGCATCTACTTCTGTACCTAGTCTGTTGCAATATGCTTTGGTTGAAGTATATGAAGAAAATCTGGCTTTATCCAGATATGTAGTTGGAAAAGGGAGGATATTATACTAGCTTAAGATAATTATGGATATTCTTCAATACTATATCAAAACTTAACAAGAGGTAGTTTTCCTTTCCTTCCCTCCTCTTCCCTCCCCTTCCCTTCTTTTTCCCCTTCCTTTCCCTTCTCTTCCCTTTCCCTCCCTACAGGGTCTCACTGTGTTGCCCAGGCTGCTCTCAAACTCTTGGCCTCAAGAGATCCTCCCACCTCAGCCTCCCCAAATGTTGGGATTACAGGTATGAGCCACTGCACCCGGCCAACAAGAGGTAGTTTCTTAAAGGTTAGTTGCAATGTGAATTCTGACACCCCATCAATGAACTTTTCATACTCTTTCACATCGAAATCCGTTAGTCTCTCATGCACTTTGAATGGATCTTTTGCATTATCATACATTGGTCATTTAGAAAACATTGATTTACTTATACGGCTCTTCTAAGTACTGACACATGTCATTATACAGTATGTAAAAATTAACATTTGTTAATATCCCCACCTGTTCCAGTAGGAAAGTCTTTAAGTGTCAGGATTCTGTCAAACTCATGATGGTAGATACAAGTTTCCCCAAAATCTGATTTTTACTTTTCAGAGTTTTTCATTGGCAACAAATATTGTCATTTGTTTTCCTTGAAGTGATGGACTCACTCCATTAATTTTTGAGAAAATGTCTGCCCTGTATTTACAAAATGTAATCGGGTTTACATTTAATAAAATTAATAGCTCTGTTGCTTCATCAGAATTGCTTCATCAACATTCTTAAGGAAACTTTTTTTTTTTGCAATTCCAAATATACAGTGGTCAAGAGTACAGTTAGGCATCACTGTCATGATTCATGCAACAGTTTTTTCCCACCATTGCTTTTGTACCATCAGTGCAAAAGTCAGCAGAGTGTAAAAGGCAAATAATGTCTTCGTGTTATTACAAAAATAGTTTTGTTGTCACAGATTACCTGAAAGGGTCGAAGGACCTACCACTACCACCATATCACCATGGGCTTGCAGATCGGACTTTGAGAACCACTGGGCTAGACAACATTTACTGGAAACTGGGATAAAATTGTTGTAAAGGTGCTTGCTTCTCTGTTATCTGAGACTGGTAGCATAAACTTGCATGGTGATAGCAGCAAAATATATATAGTCTTATGCACCTTGCAGTTGCACCATTCTTCCTAGTCTTCAGCAATATGCAAAACCACAAAGCCATAACCATTGAGACTGCTTTGAAAGTGAACTTCATCCTCATTTCTTCTTCCTTTTCTTTTCTTTTTCCAAATAAAGGACCTCTTCACTACCTACCTTTGCCAAATGTGCTGTTTCTCTTATTTCGTGTTTAGAGTTTTTAAAAGGGTAGTGGCCCTCTGAGGCCTTCCTCCATATCTCTGTTTCTCAGGACACGCCTACACTGAGAACCGTTGACTGATGTCTAGTTCAAGCCTAGGCCAGTGGCTGGCAATGACCTGGTCCTTGCCATGTAAATCCTCGCTGAATGGCCTAAGACTCCAACTTAGCAGTTCGTGGAATTGTAAGGTGAGCCCAGTTTCCCAGCCAATTATGACTCCATCTAAAGCCGTAGCTGGGCCATTAATGTATTTTGCGCCTTGTCCTCTTTAATATCTTGCCAAACTCTGAGAGTCTACCGTATAGCTACTGGCAACAGGCCTCTGCCAAAACAGTCTGTGAATGTATCATTTACACCTCATTTTTCCTTGTTTCCCCCTGCGATGGCACCTTGCCTGTGTTTCTCTCTCCCATATCGTTCCACCCACTTAAAAAAAATTGTTCATTCAGCTTATTCCTGCGTTGTGATGTTAGAGACTTTTAGCTTCTGTATTTACTGCCGAAGAGTGAAAATGCTAGTATCGGGCCCTTCCTCTGCCATTGGTTCTCCTAAGGACCCTCCTATGGAGTGAATTGTGTTCCCCTCCCCCAATTCACATGTTGAAGTCCTAACCCCCAGTAGCTCAGAGTGTGACCTTATTTGGAGATAGGGTCTTCACAGAGGTAGTCAAGTTAAAATGAGGTCATTAGGGTGGGCCCGAATCCAATGTGACTGGTGTCCTCATTAAAGTGGAAATTTGGATGTACACATGCACACAGGGAGAACGCCAGGTGACGATGGAGGCAGTGGTCGAGGGGATGATTCTCCAGGCCAGGAAGCGCCAAAGATTGCCAACAGCCTAGCTAGGGGAGAGGCATGGAGCAGATTCTGCCTCACAGCCCTCAGAAGGAGTGAACCCTTACAACACCTTGATCTCGGACTTCTAGTCTGAGCTGTGGGACAATGAATTTCTGTTGTTTAAGCCATCTAGTCTGTGGTATTTTGCTAAGGCAGCCATAGGAAACGAATCCTGTCTCAAGGCTGACTGCTGTCGCCCATGGCCCTGTGGTTCTGTTACTCACCTTGGACTTCTATTAATATTCCCCAGGTTTCCCAGGGTGACCTTTGCACCCACTAGTTGAGATTCCTCCTCAGAGCAGTGCTCTGTGAATGCACACACTAATGGAGAATGCAAGGTTAAGGATCATGCCTTCTAGAAGGATGATAGAGGTGGTACCCAGACACTCCATGTATCTCCTGCCATCCCTTCTGCATTGATTAGAGATGTTGAAATCTGACTGGCCTCCACTTGCTCCTCTTCCCTGTGGAGAAAGAAGCGTTGAGCCAGCCACGGGTATATCTGCCTTTATTTTCTCCAAGTGCTTTCTCCATGGGACCCTCCTGCGGGTTCCCAGCTGACCGCCAGCTTGCACCACACAGCCAGGAGAGGTGGCCAAGAAAAGCGAGCTGCTGGAATGCTCAAGGCCCCAGAACATTACCCTTCGTGGTAGTTTGGTTCTTGCCAGGATGTCCTTGTAAAACTTTTATGAAGATGTTGTTGTACTTGCATTGGAGGTTGAAAATTGCTGTTAACCTTGCTAAGTCCCGTGTCCCCCAGGAATGTGGGACGCTGAGGAAATGCTTCTGGCCCTCCCTTCTGGACGGGTGCGCCACTGCAGCAGCTGCCTGCGCGGAAAGTTGAGCTGGCTAGAAGGATTAAGGGACATCAGCTAGGCCTTTGTTTAAAAATATTTAAAATATGTTTGAACCTCCCTTTATCAACAAAGAACAGATCCTTTCAGCAGAGAGGTTTTTCATTTCCATGTTTTTTTACAATTATGTTTGGTTCTTTTGTATATTAGTGACTTTGGAAAAGTGTTCCCATTCACATTTTGAAAACCAAGTATAAAAGGCATTGCATAGTTATGTTCTATTTTGCTTAAGGGAAAAGAGCTGTTTACTTCTATTAAGAACATAATGTTTATGAAGATAATCTTCTCTAGCTCAAGTTAATTTTTTCTGGTACAGAGCTTTGATGATTAAAAAACACTATGTTTGAGAATGTGTGTATTTAAAAGATCTCTGGAATTAGTAGTTCATGAAGGTGTATTAGTAATGACAATGAGCTTTTTGGAAATAAAAATAAAAGAGATTCCTACATCATGGTCTGCTGGTGTGAGAGCCAGGAGTATTAACCCACTCAGAGTCCCTGACTGTTAGGTATTTTGAGTTAAGTTTCAGAATAATGTAGCATTTTTCTAAAATAAGATGTAGGTTTTCCCTTGCCTTCCTCTGTGATGATCAGTGTGTCAGGTTTCTGCTCAACTTCAGATCTTCTTTGAACATCTTCTCAGTGAAATTAGAAACCTGAGATACTTCTCTCCATCATACATGCAGTAGGGGCCAGCATGTTGCACAACTCCAGGGGCCCCATTCACCTTAGAGCGTGTAGATTAGACCAGATGTCAAGGGCACTGGACAGTGTTCTGCACACCAGGTGCCAACAGGAAAGGCATGGTGGGTGGGTGGAGGTCCCTTCTTCTTGGGTTCATTAATATGTACTTATATTTAGAAACAGATCCTAGCCGTATCCCTGTTTTTCTGTCTCCTTAAACAAGATTGTTTATCTGTTCTAGAACAGAGCCTGGCACACAGCTCACTCTGTCTGTTATTATTATATTATTTAGTCATTCTTAGAACCTTCATAATTTCTGCCATATCTGTGTGCCACCTATGTAGTCATTGTCTTAGTCAACTGGAGCTGCTATAACAAAATACCATAGACATTGTGGCTTAAGCAAACATTTCTTTCTCACAGTTCTGGAAGCTGGAAGTCTGAGATCAGGGTACTAGCATGGTTGGGCTCTGGTGAGGGCCTTCTTCTGGCTCACAGATGGCTGTCTTCTTGCTGTGTCCTCTCGTGGTAGAAGGAGGGAGGGAGGGAGAGAGAGAGCATGCATGCCGAGAGCACACCAGCAAACTCTGGTGTCTAATCTCTTAATGACAGCTTCACCCTGGTGACCTTATCTAACCCTAATTACCTCCCCAAAGCCCCATTTCCAGGTACACATTGGAGGAGTTAGGGCTTCAACAGTTGAACTGGGGATGAGGGGACACAATTCAGTTCATAGCAGTTATTTATTTAATATGTTTTTTAAAAAGTGACTGCAATTTTAAAAACGCAAATAACTTATTTTGTTGATTCTTAGATGCTTTTCTCTTTTTGTGTTTTATCATCTCTGAAATTGGAATGTCTTAAAATCCATATGTCCTGGTTTGATTTTTTTCTTTTCTACTAAAATATGTAACAGTTGATGGTGTCTTAGATTTGGTGGAAAATGGTATTTTTTAAAGGAAATTTTATCAAGAATTTGTGCTGGTTATCTTTTTCCAATTCATGTTAAAATAAATAAATGACTTGCTTTTAAAAGTCCGCCTGTGTGCCACCTTGAATCCTCTGTAGATTGGCGGTGGATTCGTGGCCTGCACTTTGGGAATCGCAAATACCATCAGTGGTTTTCAGATCACGGTTCGTGGAGCAGCTTCAAGGCCATTGCCAGGAGCGTGGAGGCAAAAGGAGCAGCCTCGGGGGCTCTTCACCCGGGAGGCTCTGCCTTTGTTGGTCTTGCGCACTGGAGTTTTACTTAAAGTTTGGTTTATGGAAAAGACTTATGCTTCTAAACATGTTCTAAAGACTACCAAAACCACAGCAGTAAGCCATCCTTCCATTGGCCCCACGAATGGCCTGCTGGGGTCCCACAGATAAGGCAAGATGGGGGGCGGGGGTGCATAGGATTATGTCCCTCCCTAGGAGCAAGTTGGTCTGCTCAGCTGACGGGGCAGCGGCTCTGTCCACTGCTGGGGCACCTTGAGTACCGCAGAGATGGCCAGAGACAGGGATGTCTGTCTGGCCTGGCAAACTTGCCTTCAGGGAGCGGTGTGTTCTTTGCAGGCTGCTTTCTGGGATGGAAGCAGGCTGGTAAAGTGATGCGTGGGGCCTTCCCCACAATAGAAGGGCGTGGACAGGTGTGTAGTGCAGGTAAGGCGGGGAGGGGTGATGGATAGTTCCTACTCATACCTGTAGACCTTCCTCTAGATGGAATTGTCTGGTGGCATTTTTTAGATTTTCTGAATGGCCTTTATTTCTGTTTCCTTGATTTATTAGCAGCAGCCTTTTGCATTGAATGAAACCCCGACAAAGTCACTTCCGGACTCTTCTCCCCTTCCCTCTTCCAGGGCTAGTGTGTTTTATGTGACTGACGGGGCACCATGGAGAATTTGGGGAAGCTACTTTTGCCTTTTCTCCTATAGGAAGAGGGACTTGTCTGCAGAGAAAGGGGCTTGTCTTTTAGTCCTTTGAAATCACATGGTCTGACACAGATAGTTTCCCTGTTCCCTCTTAAACCTTGAGCTGAGCCAAACATTACTTAATTGCTGAAGGCAGTGTGTGAGGTCATTGTGGAGGTCTTTATGCACTCCTGTTTTGACTTTATCTATAAGAGAGCTGAGAACTGAGCAAGGCATTCCTGCTTCTTGAGGCCTCTCTGGACATCCTATGGCATCCTGTCGAGGAGGGAGGGGCTCCATCGCTTCAAGCATGGAGTATAAATAGTCTCAGAGGGCTCTGGAATCTGCCCCTGTCGATTCTGGAGGAAAAATAAGGCCTAATAGCCATGCTCCTTTCCCTCCCAAAATGTAGCCCTAGGGATCTTAGCAACCAACTGGGGTTCAGGGGCACCAGGAGTCTGGGCTGGCCACTTTCCCCTCCTAGCACCTCTGGATTTGTTATGACGGTGTATTTGAATTTGGTCTAGAGAAGGTAGTGTGCGTGTTGTGCAGAATGCAGGGCTTTGTCCATTTGGAAGTAGAATTACAGAGCAGTGTAGATTCGCACGGAGCATCTTTGGGTCTGTTACAACCCCAGGCTTTATAGTTTGGAGCCAGGACAGTGCTTTTCCAATTCCCTCTTTGTCAAGGGGTTTTGCAGTTCTGAGATTTTGCTTTAGTGGCACTGGTTGCGAGATGAGTTACAAAATTCCAAGCAGAGGATTATCATCTAGACCCACTCCACAGTTGGATCCTTGCGCCGACTTTTAACTGTGTCACGCACAGCACCTGTCACAGTGCATATATGTCACCCAGAAAGGTGCTCAGGAAGTTTATGGAATGAGATTATAAATTTCCATATCGCTTTCCAATTGGATGATAATGCCTGCTGTTTCTGAGATCTTATCCATCATAGTGAAACCAGTGAGGTTTCCCCTGAGACAGTACCATGTCGAGAGGTGGCAGACATGCTGATGTGTACAGTTTCGGATCTGGAGAACTTTGTGGGGAGAGTGGGGAGTCAAGAAGGCTACTTTGAAAAACATGACTCTTCTGTCCCCATGACAGCTGAGGTTGTAATTCACCGGAATGAGTTTTATCTTTTCTGAAATGTAGTGACCACTTGGTCTATCTACAGCTGTTTGAGTGCCTACTAGGCAGGCAATGTAAAGCAATGATCGATAGATTTGGAGATGGAAAGAACAGTTGGTTTCACTCTTGCTCCCCTCCTTTGGGGGAGAGAAGGATCTATGACGGTGATAAGAGCAACCATGGGGACAGAGTAGCTGGATTGAATGTGGGTTGGACAGATTGTTTCTTTGGGTATATCACCTCCTGAGCCCAGGCTCCACCTCATCACACGGGGCAGTAATCACTGTCCTGCCCACCTC
>RJWJ010042990.1:0-12803 GCA_004363605.1 Indri indri | reverse complement strand
AGTCCCAGCTACTCGGGAGACTGAGACAGTAGGATTGCTCGAGCCCAGGAGTTTGAGGTTGCTGTGAGCTAGGCTGATGCCATGGCACTCGCCCCAGGCGAGAGAGTGAGACTCTGTCTCAAAAAAAAAAAAAAAAAAAAAAAAAAAATACCCTATTATCTCTAGAGAAATAATTTAAGAATGTATTCCTACAATCAGAACCTGAATTTTGTTTAAAAATAGTCCCAAATAAAACAACACTATACAAAAATCCAGGAACATTCTACAATATAAACTGACAATGAAATTTATTGGGATAAGTTCACCAAACATGAAGGTACCATTGCCAACCCTCCCTTGGCAATAGTTCTTGGCACTTTTACAAAAATACATCTTTTGTTTCACACCACCATGAAGAAGGTATACTTCTTTTACAGAAGTGCATTAGATGGTAGCTTTACCTTACTTATACTCAACATACACAAAGCTAACATTAAAAATTTATAAGAAAACAATTGACACTGTTGCTGGGACTGCAAATTAGTACAACCTCCTTGGAAAACAGTGTGGAGATTCAAAGAACTATTAGTAGACCTACCATTGATCTAGCAATTCCACTACTGGATATTTACCCAAAGGAAAAGAAGTCATTTTATCAAAAAGACACCTATACTCAAATGTTTATTGCAGCACAATTCACAATTGCAAAGATGTGGAATCAACCCAGGTGCCCATCAATTCATGAGTGGATTAACAAAATGTGGTATATGTATACTATGGAATACTACTCAGCCATGAAGAATGATAAATTAAGGCCTTTTGCAATAATTTGGATAGAAACGGATACTATTATCCTAAATGAAGTATCTGAAGAATGGAAAAACAAACACCACATGTACTCACTATTAAATTGGAACTAACCCATGAGCACACATGTACACAGAGGGAAGTAAAACTCAGTAGAAATCAAGCATGGGGGAAAGGGTGGGTAAGGGAGTGGGGGATGGGCGAAAACCTACCTAATGGGTACAATAAACACTATCTGGGTGATGGGCACACTTATAACCCTGACTCAAGAATAACAAAAGCGATCCATGTAACCAAAAACATTCATAACACCATAATATTTTGAAATAATAATATACATATATACACACACACACACACACACATGCGCACACACACACAGAGCTTCAGAAAATGAAATTAGCAATTAACTCCCTTGGTTTTATCAGTTTTTTCCTACCTATATGTTTCCATTGTTCCTAAAATATATATTTAAAATATGTATTTCTATTTTTTTTAAAATACGTATTTGCTTAGTTATATTTTTTATCAGTTTCTTATCCTCTTTGGATTGAGGTTGAAATACAAAAGCAAGCAAATACAGGAAAATAAAGAATAAAGTTTTATGGAAAAAAAAAGAAAAGAAAACAATTGGTATCATCCAGTTATTTGTTGATTACTCTCCAGCATCCATTTTCCTACTCCCCCAAATGTCTCAATCCTGTATTTTGGGTGGGACTAACCCCATGACTAGATTCAAAGACAGACCCTAATTGTCCAACCGGCACAACCCACTGTCCTAGTCACAGTGGTTGGTGCAGAGATCAACACTTGACCCAAATTAGGCCAATCAGACAAGAAGGAAGGATTGAACTCCAGGACCAAGCTGTGAAGGAAGTGGACTTCTAACTATTTTTGCTGGATTTAAAGCTAGACACAAAGAGCCATGGGAGCTGCTGGCAGCCACCTTTTGAGCAAGCATAAGGGGAAGAGATGGTCACGATGGTTCTGAGGTCACAGCACCAAGAAACAAAGAGAAGCCAAGTCCCTGCTTGGCTATTGGAACTACTTTTGGATTTCCCAGTTAATTAATTGGCTAAAATTCTCTCTATTGTGCCAATTTAAGCTAAGTTTTCAGCTACTTACATCTGAAAGTATCCTGTTTTTTAAAAATAATTTTTAAAAACCAGTATCAGGAAGTGCAGTATTGTAAACAAAAGACAGAACTAAGACAGTGGAATTGGCTGAAGAAAGGAGGCAGGGTAAAGCCAATGAACACCCTCCTAAGCCAGCAGAGAATTTAACTATTAATATCTTTATTACCTGAGAAAGAAACAATCAGACTGCGGTCTGCTGTGGCCACTGAGACTACAGCAGCTCTAAGGGACTTGGTAGGAAAGATTCAAGATAAGGAAATGCAGTGAAGAGGAGGAAAAGAGGCCCTTTCTGCTATAAATTACAATCCAGGGGACCCAAGAGCCAGGATGAAGAGAGGGAGGGAAGTGGCAGACTTAGCAGGAGGTATGACTTGGGCATAGGGTGGGCAAAAGTAGCCTGCCTCCGACACCTCTCCCAAACACTCTTGTTAAATATTCTTAGCCTGAAAATGGGAAACGTCATTCAAGACGCAATTGCAAAGCTTGGGCAAAGGGCAAATGAATGCTGTCCCTCAACCCCAACCAGTAGTTATTCCCAACTACCCTGAGGGAGAGGCTAAGGAGAAGGCCAGAAAACCAAAGGCTATGAAGATGGGCCAAATTCTAGACTTTAGAAAATTTCAGGCTTTGGTTCAAGCCCCTGGAATTGTCCAGAAGCCCAGGATAAAGTAGACTAGGTTTTTAGGGTGTCTTATAGTCAAAGAAGCCCCAAGCCTGGCTGACGACAGCCTGTGTTGCCCAATCCCTCATCCCTACTCGTATCAAGTGGCCTACTAACACGAGACTGTCTACAGGGGAGCAGTGCCCAACTCAGATGCGGCCACGGGACCCAACCAACAAGGAGAGCGTTAATTCCCTCATTCAACAAGTGTTTGTGAACCAGCGCCTAACACCAGCACGTGCCAAGCAGTGTGAAGTGGGGATAGAGAAGTAAACAAGACAGCAAGGCCCCTAGCTTCATGGAAATTACTTATGTACCAGGAATGGAGACAGAAAATAAAAATGATTGGACATCTAGATGGATGATGTGCATAAGTGAGGACTGCTGTGAAGATAGTAGTACAGTCTGAGTGACAGTGACAGAGGGAGTGACTATGATGGGATGGTCAGGGAGGGTCTCCCGTAGGTGGTGACATTTAGGCTAAAACCTGAAGGACCAGAAGAAGCCATAGAGAATCAAGAGGAAGAGCATTAGGAAGGGAGGGAGGGAAGAAAAAAAGATAAATAATTCATGCAAAAGCCCTAAAGCAAGACCAAGCTCGCCATGTTTTAGGACCAGGGCGGTGGCTGTAGCCTAGAGAATAAGGCAGAGAGTGGCACAGAGGCCAGAGAGGTAGATGGCAGGATCACGGGGATAGTTTGATTTTATTCTAAGTAGGATGCCACTGGAGGGCTTTAAGAAAGGCAATGACATGATCTCATTTATGCTCTTAAAAGATTTTGAGACGGCAAACAGTTCAGTGGGCAGGGGAGGGGCAGGTGTGGCTATAACGGGATAGTGCAAAGGAACCTGGAGCATGGTGCAGTTCTGCATCTTGATTGTGGTGGTGGTGACATGAATCTGCACATGTGATAAAAATACATAGAACAGTACACACATACACAGTGCACATATAACTGGTGAAATCTGAATATGTTCTGTGGATTGTATCAATGTCGATGGTCAATTTCCTGGTTTTACAGATAAATCTTACAAACATGACACTGAACAAAAGAAGCCAGTTTCAAGAGTGCATACAGTACGGTTTTGCCAATATCAAGTTCAAAAACAGGCTGCTATGAGTCAGGATAGTGACTATCTTTGAGGGTTGGGAGTAGAAACTAGGAAGGAGGTATTCTCAGGATTGTGGGGGCATTCCAGGTTCCAGCAACGTTCTATTTCTTGATCTAGGTCAGGGTTTCTCTAACACTATTGACATTTTGGACTGGATCATTCTTTGTTATGGGGGTGTGCATTAGAGGATGTTTAGCAGTATTCCTGGCCTCTACCCACTAGATGTCAGTGGTACCCACAAAGCCACTGCAATCAAAAATGTCTCCAGATATTGCCAAATGTTCCTTGGGGGGTAAAACTGCCCCCACTTGAGAACCACTGATCTGGATGCTAGTTACACAGGTATGTACAGTTTATAAAATATCAACAAACTGTATACTGCCCTTTTCTGTATGTGTACGAGATTCCAATATACAGAAGCAGGGAGACCATTTAGGAGACTATTGCAGGTATGCAAGTAAGTAGTGACAATGCTTATGACTACAATGGTAATAGTGGAGATGGAGAAAAGTAGAAAGATTCAGGATGTGGTTTATGAGGCAGAAGTAACAATGTCTAGAGCAAGAAAGAGAAGAGAATCAAAGACACCAAATTCTTTGGTCTGAACAAGTTACCAGTTGACAGCATCACTTACTAAGATGGGACAGACTAGGGTCAGAGCATCTTGGGCAAAGATTGTGGGGCTGATAAAACCATGAGTTGTCCAGAGGCAATCGATGTGCTATTCCTGTACAAGAGAATGTAACATATGCTCTGGGCCAGAAAAGACTATGTATTTCCCATTCTCAACTCTTTCAAATATTAGTCTTCAACTTGGTTTTCTGGTCTCTCTCCATCATCATACGATGCCGTCTTGGACATGATTAAACTTGTCATTGGCCATCCCTACGTCATCAGACCATGAGAAACTCCATCTTACCCTGTCAAGGATGACTGTCCAGCCTCACCGTGTTCCCGAGCTATGGCTAAAGGAAGAGAACACTGGAGCAGACAGTGAAGGAGCTGCACTAGCCAGGAGAAAAGGCAATGTTAGCAGCAAATCTCTTTGCATCTCTACTTTAGAATTAGCCCAAACATGGACTTCTGTAACTAATCTTTTAAACATCTCTGAAATAGAGAAATAACTAACATTGTAGTGGGATGGTTTTGGTCACAAGTAACATCTAAATAAAAAAGGGCAAGCAGCAGCTGTCCAAGCAAAAGATGATCATGCTTAACTAGAATGGGGGCAAGAGACATGAAGAGAAGACAAATTCCAGATAAATTCTGGTGGCGAAAACAAGAGAACGTGAAGATAAATTAGATATGAAGAATGACACTGAGTCCTAATTTTCCGTTTGAGCAACTGGGTAGATGTAATGAAGTGAGGAAGACCAGAGAAGGCAGGCAGCTTCTAGGGGTAGGGTGGGGGCAAGAAAACTGTCCTGGACGTGTTAAGCTTAAGTTGACTAGGCATGCTAAGCTCAGGACAACTACTTAGGGAGAGGAATGTCACATTTCTAACCTTGCATAATTACACAGAAAAAAGGCTATCTCACAAAAAAAAAAAAGAAAGAAAAGCTTGTTTCACTAAAGCCTATGAAGAGTTCGATCAATGTCCCATGAGTAAATTTAGGCCTTTTCTTACACTTAACTCTTGATTATTATAAAGCATATAAATTTATTACAGTTGGATTATGTGTGCCTCTTAAGTATTTTCATGCCTGCACATGAGATGGTTATCCATTTAGGACAAGAAAAACCATCCTTTTCTCTCCTGAACAAGGAGTTCTTACAGAATAAAACAAATTGCATGCTATATTTTTAACCTAGAAATACAAAAACATACAAAAAAAAAGCCCTTTTTGAGCTTGGCTTGCTGCCTTGACTCAAGTGAGTAAGGAACTATATATGAGAACTCTGAAATCTATGACACACTCACTGTACAGACCTAAGGCATTAATATCACTGACATGTAAGAACAGGCATCAAGCAATTCTCAAATCTATAATTTGTTGGTAATATATATAGAAATACAATTGAGTAAAACTTTGGACTTTTTATCCCAAAGATCTAAGAGGAAAAAAATGCAATATATTACATGGGGTTGCCATATTTTCTACTTCAATAGAGTCCAATATCAACAGTCCCTTTTTAGGAAATACTAAAATTAAAGCAAGCTTTTGAAGTTTACAGCAAACATATTGATTTCCAAATACTTGGAAAAATACTAAAATTATTATTACTGGCATATGCAAGTGAGCATTTTTACCCCCCCCCCCTTAGGGATAAGATTATTTTACAAAAATAGGTCAGAGATAACCCCAAACGACATTCCAATAAATTATATAAACCAGCACTATTATTCAGAATCAAGACCACAGTTTTTCAAAGAATTCACTATATGAACTAGGTCTAAGGAGCTCCAAATTTCTGAACCTGGAAAAAATCATTTGACCTTACTTTAATATGCTAGAACAAGCCTTTTGGGGCTTGAGGGTCAGAATTGGGGGCAGGGGGTCTTAGTATCAGAATAAACATACTCTCTGGGAAAATAAGTTTATTCAGAGCTACAAGACAAGTATGCCAAAGTATTTCACTCTGTAGAACCCAAGAACCCTCCTAGTGAGGAAATACCTAAAAAATGGGTATATGCTTTGAAATGCTATTTTAGTCCTTTAAAATAAATACATTGAGCACAATCATTTTGAATTTTCAGAACCTTAACATTTTAAAACAATGGTTACTATTGGCAGTTAACGTACCTACTAGTTGCTCTAAGAAACTCTTTTCCTCTTAAGAACTTTTTAATGTTTTTAATTGCTGAAAAGCAATATATGCTCAAGAGGTAGAAGGAAGGGAGGAGATTAAACAATACAAAAGGAATACAACTAAAAGAAGCCTCTCTCCAGTTCTCCTCCAAGCTCTGAGTTCTCCTCAGAGGAAATCACAATGTTTTCAACCCTATCCTTCCAGTGATAGTCTACGCAAATATATCTATGAATTTCCCCTTTTATTTATATTGTTTTATTACTTAAATAGTAATACATACACTATCCACTCTTCTGAATCATGCTTTCTTTTCCTACTCAATAACATATCTTAGAGAATGTTCCATATAAGAATATAAAGCACTATCTTTTTCTTTTAAACAACTACACATCCTTGGGGATACACAATAATTCATTTAAGTAGTTCTCTGTTGATTCACATTTAGGCTGATTTCAGTCTTTTGTAATTTCAAATCATGCTGCAATGATTTTGCACAGAAGACTACATAAATGTGTGAATATATCTGTAACAAAAAAATCCTAGGTTCGGAATTGCTAGATCAAAAGGCATATACAGTTATTATCTGACAGAAAGTACCTATGGTATCAATTTGCATTCTCCACCAACAGGGTGAAAGACCTTTCCCACACCCTTATCATCACAGATCTTCAAACTCTTTGGTCTGCCAATCTACTAGAAGAAAATCTGTTTCACACTTAGTTTTAATTTGTATTTTGTTTAGTATGAACAGGACTGACTGTCAATTAAAAAATAAATATTTTTTAAAAAGAAAAAAATGGATATTTGGGAGAAAATAAGGCTGAGTATCTTTTGACGCATTTAAAACCTATTTTTCATTTTCTTTTCATGAATTGTCCATATTCTTTGCCTATTAGGTTACTGGCCTTTTTCTAATTGATTTTAAAAGCTATTTGCATATTAAGAAAACCAGACTTTCATTTTCATATCGATTGCAAATTTTTTCCCAGTTTGTCTTGGCATATTGATGTTACCTATTTTTACCATGGAAAAATTTTCTATTCAGCTACTTTATTCTGTGTTTTATTGCTTATGATTGTTTTTCACCTGACCTTTTGGGTTTTTAAAGATATAAAATATCACCTGCAAATAACAGCAATTTTGTTTCTTGCTTTCTGATGTCTTTCTCTAGTTAATAACCATTTTGACAGTATACATCCCTGCATTGTTCCTGATTTTAATGGGAATGCTTCCAAGGTTTCACTATTTAAAGATGATAGTGGCTTTGGCTTGTAACACTATTTCTCTAAGGAACTTTCTGAATACATAGCAACTTTACCAATTCACTGTATTATTTTTCCATGTTTATCAATTGGTTCTATTTTCCTCAGCATCAACGTACATCATTGGCTTTCTTATTTACACATTATTTAGAAACGAGAGATGATGGGAATCTATGACTGTATTTACATTGTGTTACCCTATAAATAATTCATAACTACTCATTAAAATATTTAATCCATCTTTATCAGGCCTTTGTGTGACATAAAAAGGCATATTTCTCACACTACATATAAGAAAACTGAGTCATGAAAAGGTTATAATTCTATGCACCCCCTGTCTTTATTGTGGTACTTTTCTGAGTGAGAAATAAAATTAGACCTTCTGGTTCTCGATCCAGTCTTTAAGCCTTAAGAAAGCACCATGGCATTTAGAGAACTCAGCAGATGCCCAACACACAAAGAAGAAAGCAGGCTGCCACCTAAAACCCACAGCTTCACAACATTCTCTTCCAGACTCCTGAAAGCAACCTCCAAGTTGGACTCAGGAGCTTAAAACATCTGAAATGCATCACCCAGCAGCCAGCATAATAGGTTCATGCTCAGTGATACATGATGTTGCTGACATTCCTCAGCCAATTAGAATTCCTTTCAGCTGCAGTGGAGGTGAACACAGCTGGAATTACAGAGTGGGGCGCATCACCAGACGCATTGATTGTACATTATTTAAGCCTTGTTTTAAAACAATAAGAGGTTTCTTTCTTTTAATCCAAAGATGTGAAAACAACATTCCACTTAGCTTAAATATCTAAATGGATTAAATTGCATCTGTAGACAAAACAGTAATTCTAACATTTTAAAAAGAAGACATCCACCTCACTATGTGCTTTTGTTTTTTAAACATAGCTCCGCAGTTCTCCTTCAACTAGAATGGCCTTAGGGACTTTAGTCAGAGTAAGAGTGTCCTGGACAACAATTTTTAAATTGGGGGCTTTCATTTATAAATTCATTCACAAAACAATAAGCAAAACAGTGATTCAAGTTATTCAATGACCAAAAAAAAAAGAAAAAAATTTCCTGTATCCCTTTTTGGTTTAAAAATATTTAACCTCCAAAATGGTTTTAAAATTACAAAAATTTGATCCAAATAAGAATCCTACAAGTTAGGCTTTCTCAACCAGAAAATCAGAGAATTGTGAAGATATCAAATTATTTCATCCATTTGGGGTTTTTTGAACCACTCAATAAAATGCACAATTCAGCTATTTTAACTTTAAACCAGGGCCCACAAATGTGTTACAAAACAGCCAGTCTAGTTAACTGGACCATTGAGCTGATGTTGAAATTTATGTGTCTTTCTTTTTTTCTTTCTTCCTTCTTAATTCATGAGGAAATTCTTCATAAGTAACTCAGCCTCCAGAAACTCTTCTGTTTCACCCAACGTTCCCCACTAGAACCTGACATTGTGACTGAACCAAGAAAATGAACATCTGTGGAAGAGAAGGAAAAACCTGACATCCAGAAGTGACTTTCATGGTTGTAAAAATAGGAGTTTTAAACTCTGACAAACAGACTTGAAGTAAAAAAATTCTGGTTCGATAAATCACAACTACTGTAAAAATACAGACAGAAATAAAGCATATGTAGCCGGGCATGGTGGCATGTGCCTGTAGTCCCAGCTACTCCGGAAGTTGAGGCAGGAGGATTACTTGAGCTCAGGCATTGGAGGCTGCAGCGAGCTATGATGATGTCACTGCACTCAGCCTGGGCGACACAGACAGACCCTGTCAAGAAAGGAAAGAAAGAAAGAAAGAAAGAATATGAAAGATTTCATTTCTAAAGTCAGTTAGGTGGCCCAAGAAGATTACAAGGAGAAAAATGGATTTGGAAAAAGAGTGTTTCAAAAAGACAACACAAATGTAATCAAATCACAAAAACAATGACAGACCTGTATTTGGCAGAATGTGATTCCTCTTAAAGAATAAATGCAATTTAAGTTTTGCAACAGCATTTGATCTAACCTATCTTATGCCTTTAGATAATTCAGCTCAAAGAATTGCCTTCACTGTCCCTTCTTAAACTTGAGGCAGACCCTAAGGAAAATGTCATGCGAACTCAGATGCAGAGCATGGCTAGAAACTGATCACTTATTCCATCTCAACTGTGTCAAAAGTTTTGCCTGCCTCACATAAGTGAGGTTCTTTGCTGGTACAAATTGATAAAGTCAACCCTCTTAACAGTTTTCTTAATCTTTCTTAAGAGAAACTTAACTATTTTGAATCAATTGGGTCACCTAACCGTTATTGATCAATGAAAGTTATTACCAGCTATTACCACAACTATTTCATTCCAACTTGCATCACCTGAATACCAAACACAAGCCAGCCTTACACCCCATGTGCTACATCTTTAAAAATAGCCTCACATTTCCATATGCTATCAAGGAAGGTCTCTTTCCCCCCTCTCTACTTGGAATTAGAATTTTTCTCTCTTCACAACATGCAGTCATGCTCCAAAAGATATATTTAATAAAAACACAAGGAGGTATGAGGGTATTTCAAGGCATAAGAGCACAAAAAAGTTTAAGCACTTGGTATTTCAACTGATTAACATTAGAGTAAAATTTAATTTTCTTGAGGAGCACTATGGAACTCTTGGAGTTCAAAATTCCATTCTTTTTCCAAAGCGGCCTGAATAATGTATCTAGGATGCATTTGTGTACCACGTAAGAACAAAGTTTTTGCAAATCCTGCTTGTTTTTAATTCAAAATGTTTCCAAAGTGTTTGATTTGCCAGTGAACTCTAAAGTGTCTGCAAGATAATGTTCTTTAACAAAGATCACTTGATTTTGCGCATATTATGTTCCCAAACCTACTGAAACCATTTAAAAACTATTTTCCTATTAAAATACCACAAAGACGTTCATTAAAATTATACCATTTTAAATATAAAGATTCAAACATTCTTCTGTTTAGACCAGGTTGCCAAAGCACTTCAGCATATTACCAAACAGCTTTCAAAAACAAAAAGAGTCCCCAAGGGGGAAAAAATCCTAAAAGTAATCAATATACAACATTAATACTTGGCATAAATCAAACACAAGTGTTGTGCTTTAACACAAATTTCTGAATATCAGGATCGAGAACAACAGAAAGCATTTAAGTGCCTAACAGTAATTTGAAATAAGTAGGTAGCCAAATTGATACACCCTGTGGGGAGGAGGATCAAAGAATGTTACAATGGAGTTGAAATCTCATTTGATATATGAAGAAATTGAGACCCAGAAATGTCAAATAATTTGTTCCCTATCATGCCATTAATGATAGATCTGACCAGAATCCAAGTCTTCTAACTCTACATCTATTGCTCTATTCACCACCAAATACAATCATGGGCCCAAAAGTTCTAAATGCTCTTTTATGGCTGCAATGTCTTCATTGTCTTTGCACTGAATTATGCTCTGTGTGATATTCATTGATGGTTAGAATATCCCTTATTTTTAGAAGTCATTTTTTTCAAATAGCAAATGTGGAAATAAACTGTAAGACCTGTAACAAAAGCATTCAACTTTTGAAAGATTGCTACCCAACACGCCATAAAGATGAGGCCAAAACCTATTTCATTGTCAACAAAATCTCTAGTTGCAATATTTCCACATAAATTCCATGTACTGGCATTGCGTGTGTACACAATCACTGCTAAGAGAGGACGATCAAACACAGAATCTCTCAGATCCTTAACAACATCTATGGGAGTTGGGGAAAGAGAAAAGGTGTTTCAGAAAAAACACTCATCACCTGATCCTTCCATATCAAATGCCATCCAAAAACTCTTTAAGCATTCCTGCATCTATTACATCCAAATTCCTGAATCCAAAAATAATTGGGGAGGAGGGCAAACCAAGTTATCCCTTTCACAAGGAAAAAAGGCCCATATCTGCTAACTAGAATTGGTTAATATATACACACCTGACACAAACATTGTAATTAAAAACTATTCCGGCTAAAACAATCACATTTTACCAAAACTCACAAAATCAGTTACTTCTGCTTTTAACAAGAAAACTAAAACCAGTCTTATGTCAACTATAGATTACATTGTAAATCAGAACCAAATTAAAGCTGTCAGTAATTAAAGGTTTATAAGTACTACAATGTCAAAAAATGTGACTTTTATGTAACCACAAAAATAACAATGTATACAGTGTATCTACAAAGTGAGAAGTGTTTTCTACTCACCCTGGTATGAAGTACATTTCTCCAGAAGCAAAGATTCTAGGGATATACCTGTTACTTTACAAAACTAGAGTTTGGGTCTAAATCATTATCTAACATCTTTGTACCAAAAACAAAAAAAAAAATTCTTAAAAGTTGGATCATGCAACAATTATGGGCTTTCAAAGTAAATTTTAGTTTGAAAAAAATTACCTACTGTTGTTTTCATGGAGTTTACTGATGACTTTATGGTTATGCATCTGCCATAAAGTGTTCAAAACGCCCATTCGCTCTTTGAAAGTACCTGACCAGACCCCGACTTTGGAGTTCTCACCAGACTGGCCACTGAACAGAAAAATCCGGGGGGAAATCCCTGACAAAGTTAGACCGAACTTTTTATTTCCTTTCTAGAACTGGAAATATTCGAGTTTGGAAAGTCCCAAAGCAGAACTGTATTTGCAACACTACAATCCAGCCTTAGGGATGCATTTAAACTGGCAAGTCCTGGAGGGTGAACTGGGAGGAGAGGGAGCACTGTATGTAGCAGAGAGAGTAAGAAAGGGAAGATGAGGATGCAGAATTTCTGGAGCCCGCTAGGGAGGGGCACCTACAGCAGACAGTTCGCATCTACACACAGCCAAACCACCAAGCCGCAGGCCCAAGCAGAGCGTCGCGCTCACCCTTGAAGGTGGCACTACAGAGCCACCTAGGAAACACGGGCATTTCATTGAAGACGAAACGAGAGTGAATCAAGGCGTCTGCGTTCGTGCAGCTGCCAAAGCCTCCAGTGTGTGGGTGGGGATCAGCGCCTAACAGGGGCTCAAGGATATTGAGTGCGGGGTGACGGTGAAGTGCTAGGCAGGAAAGGTAAGAAGTGATGAAG
>RJWJ010042989.1:0-12785 GCA_004363605.1 Indri indri | reverse complement strand
CTGGAATGTAATTTCTATAGGCCAATTGTCAACTGTATCCCAGGTCCTTGCAAGATGTCTGGAACATGATGGAAACTCAATCAAAATGTTTTGACTGTAGAATGAATAAATGAAGAATGAATGAACTAGGCATGCTTGTTATAATCATTTCTTTCCAGTCATTTAGAGTTATTTCATGGTGCCTAGTGCTGTCTACAAACTGATTTAAAAACTTATTGATTCTTCAGTGCCTTTTTGTCTCCCCAAACCTTAACTCCACAGCATTAAAAAGTCTAAGAAAGGCTTATTTAGCTATCAAAAATTAATAAAAGGAGGAAGCTCTCAGAATCTAACCTGTTAAGTAGGAACCAAGACATAAACACAGAGAGATTTAGGAAAGAAAAGCAAAAGAAGAAAAGAAATAAGTATGGATATCAGAAATCAAATCTGAAAATAACTATGCTGGAGTATTCGATCATTTATCGCTCATTAAAGTCTGGCCCTTTCTCAAACATTTCTTATAATGACAATTCATTAAGGGCTTGACTTAACATCAGAATATGCCTTTATGAAGACAATCCTCTATTTTGTATAAAGGCAAATCTCATTTTGAAGGGGATGGGAACACTGACCTACACATCAGAATATTAATCAGATTCACAGTAATGATAAACACAGAAACTGATGTTGGTGTCTCACAAGGTGGTTTAAACAAGCATATTCTGATTCATTACTCATAATGACACTGAGCTATGGGTGAGAAAGATGTTATTATTACCTTCATTTTACAGATGAGCAAACCGAGAGCCAGAGAATGTGGGTGACTTGCCCAGTCTTCACCCTCAATATCTCTTGTGCTTTCCATTTATGCTCCATCGCCTCTTCCCTCCAAGGTTAATCCCTGGAGTGAACCACATACTGAGTATTCTTTTGAAATATAATTTTCAGAAGAAAATATTGGTACATATCACAACATGGATGAATCTTAAATTCATATATGAAATTCTAGAAAAGACAGAATAAGAGTGACAGAAATAGCAATGGTTGCTATTAGATTGTTTGAGGGATGGAATTGACTACATTGACTACAAAGGGGCATGAGGAATGTTTTGGGGGTGATGAAAATGTTCTGTATCTTGAATGCAGCACACTTAAAATTAAATGGTTAGAAAATATTAAATGTTTATATAGGATTGTATTGTGTTACTTAATGGAAGATGATCAGCTTGCTGCCATTATTGTTATAAATCATGCTATTATGGATATATAGTTCTCAATCATACATTTTTGTGCACATCTCTGATTATTTCCTTAAGATACAATTCAAGATGAGAGATGATTAGTTCATAAATCATGATTATTCTTTCAGGCTTTTGACAGTTATCTCCAAATTGCTATCTAACAGTGCTGCACCATTTCACTTGCCCCTCAGCAAAGTATAACAATGTCCTTATTAGTGAATCATTGAGAAAACTGGACATATGATTAACTTTAATTACTTTTTGGCCATGTTGACCACTGAAAAGAAAGGTACGATACATATATTTTATAACTTATAAAGCTCCATTTTTCTTGTAGTCCTTTGTAATTCTTCTAGTAAATTGCTTCTTCTTTCCACAAGAGTTTTATTTTTTTTACTAATTTCTAAGAGCTTGTTTTATACTAAGTGCATCAATCCATTATCTTGTGAGTTGCTAGCATTTTTGTAATTTTCTGCTCAATTTTTAATTTTGCTTATGTTATTTTTGTTATTTAGAAGAAAATTTTAACATTTATACATTCAATCTAGATGTCATTTCTTTTTTTTTTTTTTTTGAAGCACTCACCATGGATGTAATGCTAAAGAAAAGCCATCCCCAACCCAAGCTCAGATAAATAATCATCTACATATTCTTATGACTGATTTATGGTCAGTCAGCTGCTTTTAACACCATCTCTGCTCCATTCTCCTTCCTTACTGACCTCGTTATTTTGCCTACTATCTGTAAAAGTCTGTGTGTTTGTGTGTCTGTGAGTGTATCTCAATCTCTCTTTCTCTCTCATTACATTTTAAATATTGACTAAAACTTCCTTGCTGATATTTGGCCAAACCACAATGTTATATTATTATTCTTCTTTGTTATAGGCCCATGAAAATGTTGTGATAAAATTTCTTAAATAGTAATTATGAATACAGGGATCTTCTGTTCCATAATATAATCCACAATCTGTTCTAAATGAGGCTTATTTTTTCATATTTTCAAATATTATAAGGGGTTCTTCTTTCTACAAATACTGTCTCCATAAATTAAAGATTCCAAATGCCCTGTCATCTTGATCTCTGACAGACTCAATTCTGCATTATTCAATGTGACAGTGGTCTCTGCCACAAGTTGGCAAAAGTGATGAGTGAATTGTGTGCTATGTTATTGGACTGTTACCGAATAAATATAACATAAATTTCTGAGTTTGCAAGAATCTAAGCCACTAGATACTTTGAAGCTCAGAGTCACTACCTAGAACTAAGCTCTGTGGACTGGTAGCCAGAAAATAGAGAACATCTGTTTCTAGAGCTGTCCACCTGGCATCAAACCATTTGGGGAAAAATCCAATTTGAAAACTCACTAACCCCTCACAATAGGAAAGATGGCAAGAGACAGAGAAAGAAGAAAGTCAACAAGAGGAACCCTTATCATAAATGCAATCTCATAAGACCATATCTACCTAAATCCAAAACCCCTGCCATTATCAATTATGACAATGTTCATCATGCTTAAACCATGCTCGTGACTCCCCAAGCACGCACCTGGAGCCAAAACTTATTTGGGTCTTAGGTAGGAACTCCTGTAATGTCATCTTCCTTTGCCATGTTGCACATACACTGGACCACAAATTCTCAATCACCTTCTACTCCCCTTTATTTTCTTTCTCTTTGTATAAATCTTGACATCTGTCACTTCCAGTTCTGTTGTGGAGACAGAGAGGAAGGTGAAAAGCAGAGCCCATAGAGACATGATTACATAGAATGGGAATAATATGGAAGCCAAAGCAACTGAATTCTTGTCCAGGCTGTACCAGTAAGTAGTACTGTGAACTCTATGAAGACACCTTGCTCCTCTGGGTCTCAGGGTAATATATAAAATGAGAGTGATGTTAATGCTCTGTTGAGTTCTTTCCAGAGCTAATATTTTAGATTTTAAGACCACTTCCATTGAGTCTTAGATTGTTTCCATCCAAATCCAGTGTGCCAAAAATAAGGCACTTTTAGCATTACCTATTTTAAATAGAAAGCGAATATTGCCCAAATCTACAGAGTCCGAGCAACAGGAAATCCTAAGAAGCTAAAGTTATATAGAGCACTGGGAAATTACAGATGTAGGTGGAGTGTGTTGCATGCATGCTACAGGAATTTATGCTGTGGAACATCTGGGCCAGAAACACCTGAGCATATGCTTATCTTCAGGCAAAAGGAAAACATCAGCAAATTATAGATCTGCTTTATTCTCTTTATTAAATTGGAAATAGAGTCATATTTCCAGTGTCATTAATATATAATACAAACAATATTATTTGCTGAGGAATTACATATATAATTCTTTAGGTGTAGAATTTATTTGGTGCCACACTTACAGCATGACCATGAATTTAAGACTTTAGCAAATTTATGAAGAGGCCATTAAATATGATTTAATTAATCTTGACTGAACTAGCCAGACACATATGTTAATTCAACCAACTCCTTCTGCATGTCTGCTATATGTCCAGCACTACGCCAGGTGCTGATGATATGAGATTAATTACATAGTTCTCCCAAGCATGGAACACCCAGGCAAACCACCTGAGAAGATAAGAAGTTTGCATAGCATGTCAAGTGCTAAAGACAAGATTAAACTGGACACTCAACTTCCTAGATAAGCTGAAAACACAAATTCTTTAGCTAGTAGCTCAAGAAAGTTTAATCCTTCAAGCCTTACTTTGGAGGAGGGACTGAGTGACACATCGAAAATGAGGGAAGAATGCGAGGCCCAGCCTGTCCTCTATTGCCCCAAATCTTGCAACTCTGACATCAAACATGGACACTCTACCCGGTAAAGCAAAAGCTCCACAGGTAACCAGACTTATCCACCCAAGAACACAGTTCAGGTCCAGGAGCATCTTGTGACTGGAACCTAATTCCTGGGGATTCTCATTTGTCAAGCCCAGTTCTTCCCAATGGTGCACTTTAGTCTCCTGGACAGGAGTTCTAAAAAATTTAATGTCCTCCTCCTGAAGGCATTTCCCAAGGTGTTATGTCTTCAGGAAATCCAAATGCTTACTACAGAACAGGAACCAGGGAGCTGCTCCCAGGTGTGCTCACTAATCCTGGTCTAGATGGAGGCACTGAACGCGGCAGACAGCCAGAAAGAGGAGCACCAGGAAGATATGCAGTTTCCAAGCTGCTTCTGGAAGCACAGAAATTTAGCAAATTCAGCCATAGAAGTGGGAGAAAGTCAGTCTAGATAGTGAGAACATCTCTGGTAAAGGCAAGAGGCCCATGATACAATTTGAAGACAAGAAGTGGTTTCGTGTGGCAGGAGAACAGGTTGAATGGGTGGTAACAGTGGCTGATATGTTTGAGCTGTAGCATAAAGTAGATGGAGTAGAGGATAGGGAGTCAACTAAGGCTTTTAAGTGTGGAGTAAATATGACCAGAATTGGATTTTTAAAGAACTCTAGTATCTGCATAGAAAATGGACTGGAGTGGAGCAACATAAGAGGAAGGAAAGCAAACCTGGTCAATTGCAGAAAACAAATATTAATTCTTTACTTTTTTAGTCATTGAAACCAAATTTTTCTTTAACCTCTACATCCAGAGACAGAATTTTCTCTTAGAGTTGAGGTCCATACAACACTCCAAGCATGTGTTTAACATTGCAAAACTTATTTTCTATGTTACGGATTTTTCTTAAAACTAATTTTAAAAAGCATTAAAATTCACACAAAAAAGACAAAGAACAAAAAAGATACAACTTCAAAGAAAAAAAGATTAAGTGCCGCCATTTTCATGACCTTACACTGAGGCAAACCTATTTCTTTTGATATAGCTTCTCCCCTTGTAGAAAGAACATCAAATAAAAATCTTATAGTCTAATTAATAACAAGTTACCAGGTTAAGTACTTAAGTAAATACTTAAGACAAGCTCATCTGAGCATAGCACAGTAACATGAAGCAATGAGTCCTGAAAACATGGAGTTTTGAAGATCCATTAATGGGGTTATAGACAACATATTTGGCAATTGTGTCAACATAAACTCTGGTAAATTGGCTGAATAATTCCAATTATCTTAAACTTTTTCCCTGAAAAAAAAAAGATGGCTCTTTTCTTATTTCTCTTCAGTTCTCCAGATGGAAAAGCATATGACTTTGATCATTAATCTTCATCGGTTCCTTATTTTGATATGTCACTGAAGGACTCATGTGCAAAAGAGTCAAGAGTTCTTCGAATGTTCAAAAGGAAGCTTCAGGCTTAGATGACACATTTCAGGAATTATTTTTAGAAACTAACATTTTTATATTTACTTAAACAGTTTACAATATATGTTGAAGGAAGTTTTGCAATTAAAAATAGACAATGATACTTTGGGGAGAGGAAATATTAGAAATCAAGAAAATATGAAAATAAAGCGTAACAATAAAACCTACTTTCTCAAACTCACACACCTGGGTCCATAACAAAGGTCTCCTTGGCATCTTCCGCCACTCAACTTCCCCTCTCGGTCTTTGCTTATATTGCTCCAAGGCCTTTCAGGAGGAAAGCTGGAGATTTTCCACTCCCAGGTAGAGGTGATTATACATACGCTACGGATGCCTCAACTCAGGATACAGAGAACAATGCAGTATATAAAATTACTTTTCATTTGTTATTTGGGTTTTAAATGAAAATTTTGTCCTCCAGTGGATTTTTCTGTATTTACATGAGTTTCTAATGGGAAACCAGTAGTTTACAAGCAGCCCTCCTTTTATTTTTACCTTTCTTCCCCTTCAAATTTGTTTGGTTTGCTTATAAATAGTAGGTCTAATCACTGAACTCTACATTTTAAATGGATGAATTTTATGGCATGTAAATTATATTTCAATACAACTGTTTTAAAAACAAAACAGATTAACATATATTCAGTAATAGGTCTGGATTATAATCCTATTTTCCTAATATTTCAAGTATTTATTCAACAGAAATCATCTCTGGCTTTTTTTTGGGGGGGGGGTGGGGGCACAGAGCCTCACTCTTTTGCCAGGGCTAGAGTGAGTGCCGTGGCGTCAGCCTAGCTCACAGCAACCTCAAACTCCTGGGCTCAAGCAATCCTTCTGCCTCAGCCTCCCAAGTAGCTGGGACTACAGGCATGTGCCACTATGCCCAGCTAATTTTTTTCTATATATTTTTAGTTGTCCAATTAATTTCTTTCTATTTTTAGTAGAGATGGGGGTCTCGCTCTTGCTCAGGCTGGTTTTGAACTCTTGAGCTCAAACAATCCACCCGTCTTAGCCTCCCAAATTGCTAGGATTACAGGCGTGAGCCACCGTGCCGGCCCATCTCAGGCTTCTTGATGAGAGTCTCTCTATCTCTAATTACCCCTTTGATCACCTCTGTATATTTATGACATACATTTGAAATAGTCATGTACATTTCTGCCAGCTCCAATACATACATTGATTTTTTTTTAAAAGGTGATTATTTGTTTTTCCACTTAGAGACATGAAAAATACCATTGCTCAGGGCTATTGACTTTGCAAATTCTGCTAATATATAACTTGTATGATATAAAGTCTCATGATTAGCACATTCAGAGGGGTTTCTTAATTTGCTGGCATAACAAACTTGGCTGTAGATTTTATTACTTTCATCCTTGTCTCCTCCAGAGGCTACTTTCCATTTTCTTTGTTTTGTTTACTTCTTTGGTATTATTACTTGATTCCTTGAATACATGCTATTTTATCTTTCCAAATTGCTGTCCTCTCTCACCACAATTCATGTTGTAACTGAAATACGCAGTGTTCTCAAAGATTAAATTGATGGGAACAGCATATTAGAGGAATTTTCCCATTAGCTAAATAGCCCACATGGAAATGGCTGGCTGTGTGGCAAGGTACTCTCTCAAGAGGTTTTCTGGTATGACAATTTTATAAGTTGTGAAGCTCTGAGGTAAAATTTAACCTTAATTCCTGAAGATATATATACATTCAAAATAATTAAAACAAAAATTTCCATTCATCTTCATTGATATTTTAGAGAGACCACTGTTTACATTTCAGTCTTAAAAACAGCAACAAACTTCTCATATTTGGTAATTTGCACAAAAACAGAGTGGGGGTGGGATAAAGAAAGGATGGGGTAGAAATAATAGTGAAAAGATAATAATAGCAATGTCTGAGTCTGTAAATAATTTGTAAAATATTTTAGGTGGTAGGAACTAGCTTATATTGCCATAGAAAACTTTAATTTATACTAGAATTATTTTGTTCACTACAGTACAGAGTAGTTAATAATAAAAATAGTAATACTTAATGAATACTTACTCTATAGCCAGGCATGGTGCTAAGCAGTAACAATCCTTCTAACAACAGTGACATACACTCTTGGCTGACTACCCAACTGCCATTCTCAATCTCTTTCTTGTCCTTCTCCTGCCAACAAAGCTAAAAAATAGGATACTTATTTCCAAGCCTCCTTTATAGTTAGTTCTGGTCAATAAGGCAAAGAAATGATGCAAGGATTTGGGGAAAGATCTTCCCTTCCTGAAAAATGGAAAAGGCACGCAAGGTCTCTTGCAGCTCTTGCTGTGCTACTTACTGTTGTTCCGCTCAGTCCATAACTTTGGAAAGGATGTTGCCATTGGAGGAGGTGATGCCTGGGCTATAGCCATCACCTTGAAGACATGAGGGAAAGGCCAAGAGAAAGAGATGGCCCAGCAGCCTGACATTTGGAAATGTCGAACCAATGTACAGTCAACTGCCTCCAAGACTTCGGGTTATACAAGATAGTCAACTGCCTTTATTATTTAGGCAACTAATACGTTTTCCTGTACTTGCGGCTCAATGCTTCTATATGAACAGCTCTACGAAACAAATGCCAAAGGAAGAGACTGAAGGTCGAAAAAGGCAACCTCGTCAGAGTCACAAAGCTAAGAAGTGGCAGAGAAAGGATTTCAACCCAGGTACTGTCGTGTTTCCAGCGTTTGAAATGAAATCCCTACTCTACATTGTCTTTCATTTTCAAAAGAAATGGCACAGGATTAGCAAGTAGAGGTACTTCTTTTCCTTTCTTCATTCTCCTGATCTAATCCAATTCCACCTCTTCTAATCTCCTCCCCTTCCTCCATGTGACATTCTGATATCTCCCCAAGTTTGGTCACTTATCCCATCCTGGAATAATGTTTGAAAATATTTTAACACCACAGTATCTTTCAAGCCAATAGGCATATGACTTGCCTCAATGACTGCCCTAAACCAACATGTATCTTCATTCATCCATACATCCAAACATTTACTGAGCCTCTGCTATATGCCAGGCACTGAGATAAGTAGCAAGGGTAAAGATGAACAAGACCAGTGTTGAAGTTGAGACACACATGTACTTATACAGGAAAATACTATATGTTAATATACGGTATGAATACATTATAGTGAAAAGCACAATTACACAAACACAAGCAAGCTACGATTTTAGCAGCGAGGACTAAAGCAACTGGCTCTGGAAGCATCTCCAAAGAGGATTCCTGAGCTGGACTCTATCATATTCAAATGTAATTAGTTTCTATACTCAAAAGTAGCCAGATAAGGCACCTGATGTCCATCTTATTTGCCATGTGTTCATTCATGTTGAAATATAAAAAGATTATGAATATCACATATTTATCTTTTCATGCTTGCAAGAACCCAAATCAAGTATGTTCAAGAGGATGTATCTAACCTTGACATGTAAAATAACAATTTTCAAAAAAAAAAAACTGAAAAAGCTAGACTCAGAATGTTTTTACATTTTGATTCTTATTCTGATAATTTAATTAATTGTGTAAAGGCATTACAACTTAATTTGTACAATAATCAAATGTACTCAGCTTCAGAGATCTTTATAAATACCATCTAGTTGGGTGGGGTGCTAATATCCTCATGTGATTTACAAACATTTTCAGCATTTAAGAGAAATATAAAAATACTGAAATTCAAATGCAAGCTGGATTTTAATGTTTATATACCACCCCTAGAGTTCAAAATGATTGTAGCAGCAATGAACATTTAGTTTTTAATTTGGGGATAGATATAGGTCTGTCCTCGGATCATTGGCTTTGATTCTATATTTTCATGATGATTTTAATGTACTATAGATCTTTTTAAGCTAACACTTAGCTCCAAAATATTTTTCCTATGTATTATTTATTAAGTTAAAGGAGCATTTCAGACACACACCTGGAATATTTTGAGCTAATGTGATTACGTGTACCCATTGGGTTCTCTGAATCTGCAGCAAAACATGTCAATTTTTGAAGCATATCTCTGAGGGCTTCAACAATGGAATTAATAATATGACTACCACTTGCAATAGATTTTTATTACATTTCATAGGTTGACTACATATTTCTTATACCACTTCACTCATGTCTGTAGTTCTGTTAGTTGCTGTCTTGTAAAATCTCAATTATTAATACTTTGGCATGACTTTTTCATTTCCCATAAAATAGAGCTGCTTCTACAAGAATATCTTCAATATTTTGTTACTATACTTGTTATGTTTTGATTATTTCTGAAATTCTATTCATTGATCATATAATATATCCAAATTCTTTGTCTTTGAAGGACATCATCCAAAACACCAGTATACGGTATCAATGGTTTCGCAACTATGTAGAGAGGGTTTTGTCAAAACTGCAGTGTTTCTATCTTAATCTTTACCTTTATTATAAAAAATTTTGAATGTTGAATAGGGTCAAGAACACTAACTTTGTAGTCAAAAGGGTAGGATTTTTATCTCACCTCTTCTGTTTGTAACACTGGATGATACTTCAGTCTCTCAGGGTCTCCACTTTCCTATTTCTCAAGAGACTGACCCCAGCTGGTCGATTTCTTGACAGAGCATCTCCAAAACCTTTTTTCGCATGGTGACCACGCTTTCTGCAATGGCTTCCTTCCACCTGTCTTGGGTTGGGTTATTGCCCAAAACAAACCCTGAAACAAGGGTTTGAGTGCAAGTAGGTAATTTGGTAGTTATCTCAGGAGACACAGAGGGCAAGTGGGGAATTGAGACTGGGAAGGGGAAAGAGACATGAGGGAGGTATTGCCTGTAAGTTATCACAGTGGGCCTCTGGGGCTCCGTGACACCAGGATGCTTTGGGACAGATGTGGAACCTGCTCCTGAGGGTTATCCCATCAGAGTCTCAAGGAGCCTGAGACTTTGTACATCAAAGCCTGTTGCCTGTCAGTCATTGGTTCAGGGCTACTATGAGGAGAGGACTCTAATTCACTAGCACTGCCAGTTCTGCTGTGCTGGGCTCTAGCAGCCAGGGGAAGTTCTCAAGTAAACAGATGCAAATGCAAAGAAATTGTAATGCAGAGGAGTTGTAAGTTGGGCCTGTAGCACTGAAATGCTCGCTGAAAGGATATGGGTGGGACACCAACGGCCTATGCTACACCATCCTTTCCCTCCCCTTCCCAGTCTGTCTGGCAGACTCCAGATCATCCTCCAGAGCAGCTCAAGTGTCATCCTCTGTGTAGCTTCCCTTGACTCCCAGGCTCTGTCATACCACATTCTTCCATTGCAGTAACAGTCACAGTGCATGTCTATCTCTCCATTAACTCTAAGTTCTTTCTCTCTCCAGACTACCCCTATCCCTATATCTATTTGATCGATGTTGTTGGATAAGCCTGTGGTTCTTTTGTAAAAATTCAGTGTTCACCAAACTGGCTCTTACTTCATTTTTCTAAGGAAACAAGAGAGTGCAGAAATTACTGTAGTGTTTATGCCAAATCACCATCCCTATTTATGACTCTTAAACTATTTAGACATCTAAAATAGTGGAGTAGCTTCTGCTGACATTTTAATGTTGCTATCAAATTCATAACACCAAAAACTCAGTGAGCCATGATGTTTGAAAATTCATGCAGCAGCCCTCCAACGAGCATATATTGGATGCCTAATATCTTTAAGGAGATGTGCTGCTTAAGCCTCTTTTCCATTATTCTTTCCATTTTCATACATATATGTGAAAATAAATATATGTTCATGTATATGAAAATAAATATACATATTTATTTTAACCTGAGATCACACCTAATGCTTAAATTTTAATATTGAAATCAGATTATCAAAAAAAATCAACCAAGCTAATTTGAACACATTAACTTTAACAAAGATAACATCTTCAGAATTACTTTACACAGTAATTTAAGGAAGCTTATCTGACGATTTATATTGAAGTTGTCTTTTCTGCTTATGTGAAGATGTATTTTCATGCACTGTCAGTCTCTGTTACTATATATGAATAGTACACAGTCTTCAAAGTAGTTTTATATTTTTCCACTGGTAGGACTTTGTCCCATTCATTATGACTTTAGTTAATGGGGCTGCCTTTTAAAAAGATATATTCCAAACAACATCATTTCTTTTCGTATTGGTCAGTTCTCAAGTCCAGCTTTTTCTCTGTTATGTTTTAAGAAAATGACTTGCCCACACCATAATATCCCTACTTTGTGGCCACTCTATGGATAAGAAAAAATGAGTGAGAGCTCCAAATGTCATAAGATTCATGGTCTTTAAACTTATTACTCAGATTTGACCTATACACCTAGCAGCAGTATGTTCTATCCAAGCAAGTTACTTAAAAAGGCCCATCCATAGCTCTAATTGAGTCTTACTCAATCTTGGCCTACTCCGAAAAACCTTTTCTAATTCCTTTCATCTCACTATTTGCTCATGGACAACCTGACCTATATCTGGTTCCATCACTCACCCATTCCATTCTCTTTCCCCTTCCTTCTTGGATATCAGTCAATTATTTCTTTGTTTCCAGTCTTTTCTTAATAATAGTTATTGTACCCTTAAAATAGAGCACAGTGAGATTTGGGGACTTTGCTTAGGGGGAGCTAAAGTTTTACTTTTTTCCCCACCTGGGTTAATTAGATTTCTATGAGTTCCCTGGTGGGTTGATCCAACACATTATAATGAGCATTAATCTAAGGGTTATATATAAACTTTACTTGACATATCAGCAGGAGAAAGGAATACTAGCAAAAGTCAACCCAGACTGCTGATCAGTCATTTTGACACAGTTTAAACTGTGCCCTTTGGCGACAAAATGTCTTTCAGAGAAAATACTAAAAGGAAAGAAATTAAGTGACAATGTGCTTAATAAACTAAACTTAGTGGGAAAAAAACCACCATCAGTGTTTTGATTAAACTGCATTATATACTAAAAATAAATAGTAAATTTTGTAATAAATTGATGAAGCAAGCTTCTGAATGTATGTATCCATGACAACCCAGGTGTATATTTCTGAGCTCCAAATAACTATGCCACCAGAAATATGTAAATTATCTTAAAATTTATAATAAGATAAAATTATTTATTGCCATAAATATCTATTGGCTAATAGACCAACAAAAACTTGACAACAAATCACAAATTTTTTGAATATTATTCTTATAGAAACTAGAAAAGCTGTTTATCATCATAATTATAATGAAGAGCAAAGAGTCAAGGGTCACATGCCCTTCAGTCTATTGTGAAGTCAAAAAGGATATGAAAATAGGAGAAAATGTACATGCTACCTTGAATACCAGATGGAACTCCATTTG
>RJWJ010042988.1:0-12786 GCA_004363605.1 Indri indri | reverse complement strand
CAGGAAAAGGAACCTCTCCGTGTAATACCACTTAAAGAGGTTCACAAAGTCCAGGAATGTAAGCAAAGGTAAGGAACAGCTCTGACTTGATGCCTGAACAATTTATTAATGCAGAATAGTACCTTAGTTTGAATACTGTCCTGTTATATTTTTCTGTATTCTAGGGTTGTTTTTAACTTTTTATAGTTGGGATATACTAGAATTTTCAAAACCCCCAGGTTAAAGTACTGAAATATTTTGTGTATTTGAAAACTAAAAGTTAAGAAACAGTCCTTTTCTTTGTTTATTTGAAATCTAATACAAAAAACAACTTATTAATGGAAAGAAAATACTATGAACAACTTAGGTTATCAGATTTGACAAATCGATATACTAATTTTAGTATTTCAAAGGTGCTGCAGACTAGAGCTTTACAAGAAAATGTGTTAGCTGTGCTAGTGTTTCTTTGAGCAAACAGATTTCTTCAGTTAAAAACTTTGAACTTTAAAGTTGCTTTATGAACTTTTTAAAAAGTATAACGACATAAAATATGTAAAATTTAATGCAAAAAAAGGGAAAAGATGATAATTTGATTTTAAGTCAGTGCTTTACCTCATATTTATTTATTGACATATACTTGGTACTGGGTAAACAAGTAAAAGAAAAACTATCAAACTGCTATTTAAATACAATTGGATAATTTTTTTTCCGTAACAGTGACATAATGATGAGGGACAACCTCTTTGAAATTGTAACAACATCTCGAACTTTCTATGTGCAGGTAAGATACTTATTTGAAGATAATAGATCCTCCTAAGAAGAAATTAATAATCGTAAAGGTGAAATAAACAATAAGCTTGTTGCTTTTGAGGTTTAAAAAAATAGGACAACTGTAATTTACCAGCTTAGCAAAAGGATATTATATATGAGTTATTGGTAGGTTACATATTCAGGAAATGGGAGTATTCTTTGTTATGAATTAGTGAAATAGAACTAAATCAGGAAATGGGAATATTCTTATGAATTAGTGAAATAGAATTAAGTAGTATTTGGAGGAAGGGAAATGCTATGTTAACTTAGATGTTAAGTGTGTACCTTCACATTGGATTATTTTTACACGTTTTAAAATTTTTATTTTCTGTTATTTTTTGGTAATCTTATAAAAAGGGAAAGTTCATGATAATTAATAATCCATAATAAAAGTAAATAGTAGATCTATATCGTTTCATTAATGGTAGGCATCCTGTATTTAAGTTTAAAATGCACTTTTTTGCTTACCACATTGAATTATTTAAATAGAATGTTTTGTAAAAGAAAATTTGGTTTTCTTTTAGTAAAGTTACATACACTTATTGCAGAAAATTTGGAAAATATAGAAAAATATTAAAGGTGATTTATAAAACACAATCTCACATTCAGGCAACCATTTTTATTTTTTTGCTGCCTTTCTGAAGGCAAATCTTTTTATAAAAAGTGGGGTCATACTGAGTTTAGTGTTAACATCTTATTTGTTTCATAATAATGTCATTAAAAATTGTCTGAAAACCTTTTAGAACGGCACCACACTGCATTGTATGGATGTTCCACAAGTAAACTGTTCGTTGTCACTCTGTTGCCAAACATACCCATTTGCATAATTTTCTTACATTTCCTGTGATAATAAAGACGAACATCTTTGAGTGTAAATTTGCCTGAATTTCTTATTTCTTTAGGGTAAGTTTCTAGATCAAGATTAACTATCAGAGCACGAACCTTTTTATTTTGTCCAGTTGATTTCTAGAATTGTGTTTCTGTTAGTAATAAATGAAAGTATACTCTACCTTTGCCTCCTTTGAGGTTTTCTTTTTAAAAGTCTTTGTTAATATCATTGATTCATAAATATTATTCTGTATCTTTAAAATTTTTGTATTTCTAGATTCTAGAATCTAGTATTCTAAAAGATAGAAATAAGGGACAGTATCTCTGTACCCATTTCAGGATCGCGTTTAATTGGATTATTTCATGGTAAAGTTTTAAATTCATTTGAAAGCCAGGCCCTATCAAGTAATATGATACTTTGGAATATGGCTATCAATACTTCTTTTAGGATTTAGGGCACTACTAGAAATTATTTCTAGAAAAATAATATGTAAAATCATGCCAAAATGTTTTTTAAATTACACAATTCCATAAATATTCTTGCGGTAGATTCAGGCAGTGTAACGGTAGATAGAGTGAGATACAAGGGTTTTCTTTGACTATTTCCTCTCCTTGTTTTCTCTCTATAAGTATTCATTATTGATACTTTTTGATGTGTCTGATCCTAAAACAGTTAAGTGCCCAACTTATGCCTCTGTGTAGTAATTTACCCAGAAAAACCTGGTTTTAAAAAGTGATCTCTAAAATGATTTTGTTGGTGAGAATATTTAAGTGACTAAAATAAATACATTGGATTTATAGAAATAGAAGGTGATTATGAAGAAAAACTGACTGAATGAGTCCTTTTTTTTCCTTTAGGCTGATAGTCCTGAAGAGATGCACAGTTGGATTAAAGCAGTCTCTGGCGCCATTGTAGCACAGCGGGGACCAGGCAGATCAGCGCCTTCTGTAGGTTTCCTGCTCTCTGGGGTGATAGTCCCTTGAGTCTCCCCATCCCGTTGAGTTGTTTTCTTTCCTCTCCCCCTAATCCATCTGGTTTCTTTCTTTATTGAGATTTATTTGCATGTCGACTTTATACCAATTGGACTTGCAAAAAAATAATGCATTTCTAATTTAATGCTTCCTTGTAGTGTTATGTATACATAACTTTCTGTGCATTGTACTGTGTTAAATGCACAAGCAAGGCAACTAAAGAATAAACATTTCCTTGCTTTGTTTTAGGAATTATTACTTGTCTATAGGTCTAGATTTGACATAATTTGACAGATTCTTAGTATGGTATGTGGCCTAATCATGTAAGACACCAAGGATTGTAGCATTACATGGTTTTGTGAACATCTCAGTTTCCTCTTTACTTCCTCTAATTTCAGTTCAGGTGTTTTGGCGGAACCTGCCATAGGACCACTGAACAACTGGAACCTTAAGTGCAGTTCAGAGCTCCTAGTCAGTGTTTCCCACCTCATGTTTTCATTCTCATTTTCTAGCAGGTTTGCTTAAGAGCCGCCTCCCGAAAACTACCACAATTCTCTTTGTGGTAGTATGATAAAAAGTTTTACCCAGAAATAGTAAGAAAAATGTATTTTATTTATTATGTTGAAGAATATCATAGAAATTAGATTTGGTTTTGGAAACCTTTGGCCACTGGTCTCTGAAAATACAAATTCTACTAAGGAATAAAAAATTGTAAAGAGTCTGAAAATATAGCACCATTTCTAGAAAGTAGTGTAACACATAGCTTGATAACCTTTATTATTTAGATTGAATATAAATGCTAGATATTTGTACTTTTAGTATTTTTCCTTGAGTAATATTATAATACTATTTATTGCCTTTTATTGTTTCCTGGTAGTGATGACTACAGATCAGTAAATAGATACCTATTTTTCTCATTTCTTAATTAAGTCATTCTACTTATATCCTTTTTGGAATATCTAAGAAATCACTTTCCTAGGTGTTAATTTTGTAGCTGCCTATATTTTATGTGACTTTTTCAGCAGACAACTATGAGACACTGCAAAAACAGTGTCTGTTGGGAAGAGGAAAAATTGGAGAAGGGTGTTTGTGTTTTGTGCTTTGTGGTGGGGGCAAATTGGACTATCTAGCTATGACTATCAGCAGACCTTTCTCTTTTCCTCCCTCTCTCCAGTATAGGTTAACTCTAATCTTAGCTTTGCACTGTGTTCCAGATGCGGCAGGCCAGAAGGCTGTCGAACCCTTGTATACAGAGGTATACATCAAGAGCTGGTGAATGCAGCACGTATGTGGGCTCTCACGCAAACGTGCCTTCTTAGTAGAGGGCCCAGACTTACTCACTACTCACAACTGATCATAGAAAGTTGAGTTAATCAAACTGCCTTTTGCAGTTATCATAACTGATTTTGTCAATACTAACGCAAACTATTTCACTATAGTCATCAGGTTGGATATGTGTACTTTAAAAAAAATGCAACTTTACTAATGGGAAGAAACATTAAGCTAGCTCTAAAAATTAATATGCTGAATTGCTGCAAGAGTTTCACTATATTATATATTTTGAGATTTTTTAAATACTACAACACTTGAAATGTACCTTTGTTCTAATAATATATGCAAACTTATGCATGCATATGCATTGGATAAACTACATTACTATAGTTTGCATGGCATTTTAAATTTCTGATGAACGATAGCCATCTAATAGGACTCTATAGTGTTTTGGTGATTTGTAGCACTTTGTTTTCAAAGCCACTAAAATCATAAATGACACAATATACTAGGAACTATATGGCAATGCATTTAGAATTGTCATACTTAAGGGTATCTTCAGATATGATCCAGTTAGAAGTATATTGAAATTAACATTCACGACTGATGATTATTTCACCACAGGTTTAAAAATGATTAAATATGTGCCCTTTATCTTTAGAATCTTAAACCATATGAATATATGATATATTCAAAACTAAATAAATGAAATTAAATAAAAAGTGAAGAGACTGTGCTATTATTGGTTGCAGAGAAATTCAGGGAAGCAAAAACTAAGTTTTATCAGACTGCCAGCAAATAACGTTTGAAAAATGTTGATTCCTGCTTATGAAAGAAATATGGCCTTTCATTGTTCTACATTTTCATTATCTACATTATCTTTCTAAAATGTATGGGATAATTCCTAGTGTTGATTGTAAATATACTCTTAAATAAAATGATAGAGCTGGTAGGCTCCCTTATAAACGCAGTTCAGTTGCAGGTGGAACACTGTATTCTAGTTTAGGCTGGCTGAGTCTTCAAAGTGTCATAAGCTGCCAAATTCAGCTTTGGTGACAGAACTGGTTTCCTAGTGGAAATGGTTGTTGGCTGTCATTGCTTTAAACTCACCCCTAAAAATGCATTGCTTTGGGAAAGAACTTGCACATTATGCTGCATGGCTCACGCTTCTGCTTTGTGTGTGTGTGCGTGTGTGTGTGTGTCGTATTCGTTTTCCAGAGAATCAAGTCTCACACTGAGTTACTAACCTTGTTTTTGGTGACTGACTGTGTCTGACCCACACTCCTCTTTACAGGAGCATTCAGAATCCAAGCACGCTTTCCGTCCTGCCAGCGCAGCCGCCTCCGCCTCACATTCCACAGCCAGCCGCAGCAACTCTTTGGTCTCCAGCTTTACCATGGAAAAGCGAGGATTTTACGAATCTCTTGCCAAGGTCAAGCCAGGGAACTTCAAGGTCCAGACTGTCTCTCCAAGAGAACCAGCTTCCAAAGTGACTGAACAAGCTCTGCTAAAACCTCAAAGTAAAAATGGCCCTCAGGAAAAAGATTGTGACCCAGTGGACTTGGATGATGCGAGCCTTCCGGTCAGTGACGTGTGAGACGGAAGTGTGTGGAGCCTGCGCCGTTGGCCATCCTCAGTTTCCTTTCATGAGGCCTCTAGCCAAAGATGATAAAGGGTGGAATGGTTTCTAATGCATATGTTATACTGCCTCTTAGATGTACTCTTTATAAGCTGGTAAACCAAGAATCTAGGGAGTGGCCAAACTAAATATAATTTCTTTTTAAAAAAAAAAGAAAGAAAGGAAAAGTGCTAAGTGTCTCAGTATCATCTGTCTGAAGCTTTGTGTGTTTTCATTTGGGTGGTAAAAATGTGTGTGTGATTTTTTTTTTCCTAGTGACTTTGGCAGTTTAAAAGTTAAACAACTTAAAACATGAAAAATGCTTATTGATTATTTTGGTCATTTTAAAATGGCTACTATGACTTTCTATTAGATGTTTGATATTTACACATTCTTATTGGTTAATATTACTGAATGAAATATTGCCAGACTGAAATACCTAAACTCATGAAGTCTGTGGTGCTGTTAAATTTATATTATACTACAATGTGGACTATTTTGAAATTCTAACCATTTTTGATGCCCTGAATCTTGAGGTGAGTGGTACATTTTGCAGGGAGGATATTATCAGTGAGGGTTGTGGGTTGTACTGGGGTAGAGAAAAGGGGAAAATTAGGATTCAAACAACTGTATCTTAGATATTTATTTGAAAAAACTTAATCCGGACTTGCAGCAGTCAGTGCTTTTATTCAGTGAAAATTACTTGGTAGGAAATTTTTGGGAGACCTGATTTTCTTATCAAAGTTTTATAAATAGTTCTGATTTCTATATTTGGATCATCAAAAGACCTCAAGTTTATAAGTAAAGACATAACTGCCCATAGTCATGAAATTGTTGTGGCCTCTATTTTTTGTCACTAATGACCTATATTCAAGTGCCTGTGTTTTTTCATCTTGTTTAGGAATGATTTGAGATTAATGTGCTTAAAAGTCCTACATGATTGGCTTTAAACATTGGGATAAAATTAATTTTCAGTGGCATAGTTTAATGTGTTAAGTAAGGTAGCATTTTATGTTAGAAATACCAGAATGCTGGTATTCTACTACCTGTGCAATATATATCTTTTAAAAAAACAAATTTGAATACACATTTAATCATGGGGATATCATAAATATAAGCACCTCTCTAAAGAATCCTTAGTTTCAGGTGTTGAATTATAGACCAGTTCGAGCAAGTACCATTTTTTCAGTTCAGTCTTAAACATTTGCTTTAAGAAAACAGTCTTGAATTTCACATGCTGCTATTTTTATGATATTTTGCCATTTTACAGTACTGTTTTGTTTTGAATTCATACATATCACCGTTTCTCCTTTTCATTTTCTAAGATGACTTTTTGTCTGAGACAGAGAAAGAGAGAAATTTCCTGCTATAGTGGTGGGGTCCAGAGGTTAAGATATATTATACTAGAACTACATAGTCTCAGTTTAAAAATCCATATGCATAAAGAGTGCACCACTCAACTTTTTTATTCATAAGCTAATATTTTTTAAAAGTTAGATTTAGATTTTTTTCTCTTTTGCAGCTACATTTTAAGATGATAGAATGAAAAAGTTTTAAGTAATCACTTTTTCTGCTGATATGTCCATTATAATGGTTCTTTTGAAAGGTCCTTTTTCATGAACACACCTAAGAAATCTTATATAGACACTGCAGTATTCAGAGCCTGATGCTGTTTTCTTTGGTATAGCTTCCACATTGCATGTTCATTTTAGTGTATTTTGGTATTGGCAATTTGATATATTTCATGGTGGCAAAATATTAGCTCTATTTTGGGACGTTTTATAGAACTACCCTTACTCAGTAGTATAGGAAGTGTTCTTGTGATCGTCAGGGTCTCAATATTTATCTTAATTCCTTTATAAGTCTATGGAAATTATTTAATTATTTTAAAACTTACACTTTTGTAAATATGTCACATCTGAGTTGTCCAAAAATTACTTTGAATACCTTGATATTTGCTGCGTTTTTTTTTTCTGTATATATAACATGTCTTCTTTTGGAATGGAATATGTGTGCCTCCCAATGTTTATTGTTATGTCGTTACCTTTATATACGTCAAACTGGTTGAACACTGTAATGACTTGAGAATAAACTGCTCAGAATTTATTCTAACTTATTTCTCATTTTGTTTGGTCCAGCTCTTGTGTGAACAAGTAAATAAAACTAGTATGGAAAGTGCTTGGTTAACTGACTTGAATTTACATATTTAAGGACAGTAATAATTTGGTAATCTTTGAAAGAATAAGAAACTTCAGATCTGTGAATTCTTAAGGCATAGCTTCATGCGAAGTTATACAAGGAAAGTTGTTTTTTTTTTTTTTTTAAACTTGCCTGTTTTGCTGAATTAAAAAACATGTTCTGAAACGCAAAATTATGTTGGCTTCAGAGCATAGTTTGAATCATCTGGGCTGCTTACAGTGCTTGGTTACTGGTTAGACTAGGCATGATGCGAGGCTGAATGCAGAGAGGGCATTTTGATCCCTAGATGGGCATTGAGATACACTCATTAAAAACTCCATGTCAAGTGTTAGAGGCTGCTTGTTGCAAATATTCCCTGATGATAATAAATATCCTATGTCTGCTGCAGTGAACATTATGTCCAGAGCCCAGTGCAGTGCCTGGTACATAGGTAAAGCTCAAATACTTGTTGAATAAATGAGGACAGGGCATTAATATAGAATGTATGAACTTTACACATTACAGAAACGTGTATCCTTGTTTACTTTGAAATATAAATCATACTTTTGAAATTCTGATTATAGAGCAACCTTCAGTGACTTCATATGTTTTCTTTTGCTTCTTGTATCTGGTTCCTTGTCAAAGCCTGCTGCTTTTCCCTTGTGTGTTCATACCATGTCCTCTGAAGTGCAGCCAAGAATGACTTTGAACCAGTGTCTCCTCTTGCCTATTCATGTCCTGTTGGGGCTCTTCTGGATCTCCTTATTCCTGTCATTGCTCTGGCTAAGCATCAAGGTGGAATCTTGATCTGTTGCTTTTGTCACAAAAGCTGAGTGACATCTTAAAAGATCAGATAAGCCAAGCCTCTGCCATCAGTGCTAGCTGAAAGAAGTGGAGAGCCCAGGAAGGAAGAGGATTTATACTAGCCTGTGGGGCAAGTTAGCAACAAAGCTGGAATTGTTGGCTTCTTACTGTATTTGAGAACATCATTAGGATCTTCACCCTGGGCTTGGCTAGAGTAACCTAGCCAAGTGTACCAAGTCGCTTCCTAATATCCTTTGAGAGTTCCTCCACCCCTCTCAACATAGTCATTTAGTGTTCTATTCTTTTTCTCTCAATCTCTCGTTCTCCTAAGGCCATTTGTTCTCTGTAATGCTTTCTTAGGCCCTCGGGTCTCTGTTCAGTCAAATGACTTGTGAAGATCTAGCCATGGAACAGCAGCGTTAACTACTTAGTATGTGTGTTCTAATTTGCTGCTGCTACATTGGAACATATTTGCCCTAGAGTGCAAGGACCTTGAGGTTTGGGTCAGTGTGTCACCTGTCAGAAACCTGTTTTCTGTGGTTTCTGTTACACCATGGATATTTTATGTTTGATACATCTACCTGTAGCATGTTCAACACTTTCAAAAAGGGGAATATTGTTGGTTTTATTTAGGAAGAGCTTTAATTATTTCCAAGGACTTACTTGGGTTTAGCAAACAAGGTTTTTTTTATTACATCCTTTCTGTGAGGTTATTTTTCTAAAAGATTGAGATTTTCTTATCAACAGCGCTATTGCTTGCATAATTCGTGTTTTCTTGTTCACGCTAGCCATGGGAGACAGTCATAGCCTGGGTAACAATTTGAGCCACATTTATCTGGGAGTCTCCCTCCTTGGAAGTGACTGGTGTTCCAACTTCTGGTCCTCTCTTTCCCAGTGGGTCTTGGACACTTCATTATTATCATCCTGTTTGCTGTGATCTTGTTGATACTTCTCATGTTCCTCTAAGTAGTTGTGTTTTACAGATACATTAATTTTTATTTAAAGTTTATTCATGGGCACATTTTGTCCATTTTTGAAAAGAGCTACTTAAAACTAATTTGACTATTAAAATTAGACCAACAATACGCAGTTAAGGCAAAAATACTGCCTTTTGCATTAAAGGTTTCTTTCTGCCTTAGTGGCTCGTTGGTCTATATTCAACGGCTGTCTTAAACTTGGAGTCATGGGTCCTGGATTCAACCCTAACTCTGCCATATCTGACTTTAGGCAAGTGTCTGTGAGTTTTGGAACTTCACTTTCTATGTTATGTAAAATGACAGAATTGGATAAAAGATATTTGTGTCTTCGTAATTTTTATTAACTGACGCAATTTAATTTTTTCCCTTGAAAATTAAATGTTTTTATCTTAAACCCAAAATGGGAAGGAAAAGTTCTAGATTTTTTGCTTTAACTAAAGGATTCTTTCCTCAGCTTTTCTTTTCTAGCTGCAGTACAGGAATTTTCTGTAAATGGTATTTGTGCCTTTATCCAAAGTTCTGTTAAGAGTTGGTGAGACAGGAAATACTTGTATACAAAGTGTAAAGATATACCAGCTTAATACTAGCTTTGGTAAAACACCTTAATATCAGATCTTTGTGTTTGGAAGGGTTTGTTAGTCCATACAGGATTCGTGTATGCTGTCTTTTTAATGATTTATGAAAATTGTATTTTTTCAAACCTCAAGTAAAATACGTATCAAAAATATTGCTGAATTGAGGTTAGCATTTATTATGCAATTTTGATCGAAATCCTAATATTTCATTTTTTTGATGTGTTTAAGTGAATTGTGCCTTACTATAGTATATTCACGTGGTAATAGCACCACCTTCTGGTTATGTCCTTGCTAAATTCAAAATAAAGCAATTTGGAGTCTATTTCACTTTATTTCACCCATCATAGAAAATTAGAGAAGATGTGTGATTGCCTCGGATAGTTTTGAAATCAATATAAAATTTAAACCAACATTTATAAATGAATTTTTCAGTTAAACTTTTTATTTGGAGATAATTGTAGATTCACATGGAGTTGTAAGAAATAATAGAGATCTCGTGTACCCTTTGAGTTTTTCCCAATAACGTCTTGAAAAACTGTGATACAATATTATAATCAGGATATTGACACTGACACAGTCAAGACACAGAACAGTTCCGTCATCACAAAGGTCCCTCTTTGTTGCCCTTTTATAGTCACATCCCTCTTCCATTTTACAGATTTGGAAACAGACTTACCCACTTGCCCAAAGTCACATTAGCTTACGGTGCTATCTTTTTGATACCAAAGTTTGGGCTCTTAACCAGTATGGTTTTGCTGCCTCAGTAGGAGTCTTGAAAACCGTTCTTTGTTTATATTGTATTATCTTCAGATTATTAAATGAGTTGAATTTTTTTTCAGTCTATTTTCGACATTTCTGGAACCGTACTATTTCAAATAACGTATTTCTTTATACATACCTTCAAGTTAACATATGAGAATCAAACATAGGTGAGTATCCTGATCATAACCTCCCTGGAAGATTTCAAGCCCTGACTTTTGATATATAAATTAATAAGTTTATCAGAATAAGGTAAATAGTAAGTACAATTATTAGATTAAAATAGGTTTAAGATGCCAGATTTTTGAGTTAATAGTTACAGAAACTGGTTATAAAGATCATCACTTAAGAGTGAGGTGTTTTTCCATGTGAAGAGGCTTTTGACCAGATGAAGTCTGGGTCAAATCAGTGTCTTCAGTGTACAACACGCAGCACACAGGAGGCCAAAGACGATGATGAAGATGTCCACAAGGAATTTGCCAAAAGAAGTGTTAAGTGTACTATGTGATAAAATCTAGCATGGAGAACTCCAGTAGCATGGGAAACTACACATCCAGAGACTGAGGTGGTCTGTGGACGAGGGCACGGGTAAGAGAAGCATTGGGGTGGAGAGGGCCTGTCAAAGGTCCCCAAAGAGAAAAAGGTGCTTTTAAGTCAAAACTATGTGACATGACAAATTAGTAGATGTTGATTTGGAATTTGAAAAGTCCAAGATGGTGCGTATAATTTAAATTGTTCTCTTAAAGGTTCAATGCCTTTTTCTCCCTGGTGAATTATGGCAATTGTACCTCTCACGCTAGTTTTCTAGAGGAGGGAGGAGGGGTGGGGCATGTGGTGAACTTCCCATGATTCAGGAATTTGCCGCATAAGCCTTGCTGGGTTCTTCCCGCCATCTTTAGTAGCTTCGTGGTATGAACGTAACCTATTCCCTGTTGGAACTTAGTTACTATTATTTCCAAATAGGAGCCTTTGGTCCCACTGGCATCTATTTCTCGATGACTTTCACATACGTCATGGTCTTGGTTCATGTCATCAATCATGCTATCTGTTCTTCCCACACTTCTTGCCTGTCTGTATTTTGAAGGTGGAAGATGTCCCAATGGATTAGATACGGCAAGTGACAGGAAGTGAGGCATTAAGGGTAATAGGCAAGTTTTTTGGCCCGAACAACTAAAAGCCATGAATTGAGGTAGCAAAGACTGCAGGTAGAGCAGATTTGAGGGAAAAGATGATGATTGCAGTATTGAATGTGTTAAGTTTGAGATGCCTGTTAGACATCCAAGAATAAATGGCAGGCAGTCGGATATATACAAATCTTGAATGGAGAGAAATAATTATTGGAAATAAAAATTTGCAAGTCTTCAACATCTTAGATGCTATTTAAAGCCTTGAGACTAGAGGAGATCACCATTAGAGAGATCAGAGATGAAAGAAGGAAAGAGGACCACGGAATGAGGCCTGGGGCACTCCAACGTTACAAGCTTTGGAAGAAGAGGAGGAAGTAGCCACGAGAATAAGGCAGGACCACAGAGTCAACAGGATATCGTGAGTATGAGATGTCCACATCTATGTGATTGTGAATTTTGCTGCTATAAACATTTGAGTGCAAGTGTCTTTTTTATAAAATGTCTTCTTTTCCTTTGGGTAAATATGGATGGAACTGGAGACCATTTTTCTAAGTGAAGTATCACAAGAATGGAAAAACAAACACTACATGTACTCACCATTAAATTGGAACTAATCGATCAACACTTATGTGCACATATGGAAATAACATTCATCGGAAACCAAGCAGGGTGGGAAGGGGGAGGAGAGGATGGGTAAATTCACACTTAATGGGTACAAGGCATACTATCTGGGCGATGGCACACTTATAACGTTGACTCAAATGGTACAAAAGCAAATTATGTAACCAAAAACGTGTGTACCCCCATAATATTCTAAAATTTAAAAAAAAAGACTGGTGTCTTGGAAGCAAAGAAAATGAGGAGGAGAGGGTAATGTAATGGGTCAA
>RJWJ010042987.1:0-12791 GCA_004363605.1 Indri indri | reverse complement strand
TGAACACTATTTACAGATGAGGAAACTGAGGCACTGATAAGTAAATTGACTTGTCCAAGGTCACACAGTGGATGGAGCTGGAGTTGGAGTTTGAAAATCAGACACTGGACATCAGAGGTGGCCTGCCAACCTGCCATATTCCAACGGTCCCATTGCACATTGGAGTACTGATGCATTCAGGCAACTGCTGTCCAATCTATGTCCGTCCAGTAGGTTAGGGAATTTCACTCCAGGGTGAGGAAGGGAATAGAATTTTCCTTAGCTTTGTGTACAGTTTTTACCTGGTGTGAATTCTCTTTTCTAAAACATAAAAATTGGAGATTTGAGCACAACTGGAGGCCTGGTCACTGGGACAAAATAGCTGAGCCCTTCAGGTGAGCTCTTGCGGTGAGGTATGTACCCTACCCTGAGCAGCTACTATGTGTCCAGCACTCAGGTTAAGGCACTACCCACATTAATATAAATGTCATCAATGCCTGAGAAAAAGAGAGCTGGGACATCACCTTTCCACAGAGCAGGAAACTCAGCTCTATATATCTTTGGTGATATTTGAACATGGGTCTATTTTACTCAAATAGGGGTGCCTTTTCCATTTACTATAGTGCCTCCCAAAGACAAGGAAACATTTGAAAAATGAAAATCTTGCAGTCCCTGGTCAGAGCACATAGCCTTAGTAGTGTGCTCTTCAATTCTTTCTTTCTTTCTTTCTTTCTTTTTAAATTCAGGATATTATGGGGTTACAAACATTTTGGTTACATGAAACGCATTTGCCTTGCTCAAGCCAGGGCTACAAGCATGTCCTTCCCCCATACAGTGTGCCCCATTTCCATTAGCTGTGGGTTTAACTCCCCAACCCCTCTAGCCCCCCATCTGATGGGTACCCAGTGAGTATTACTACCATGTGGCGTGTTCTTCAATTCTTATTTGAAAGTTCAACTGTGGCAAAAAATTAATCCAGTATTCATGAACAATTAACTAAAGCAGAGATTTCTCAATTTTTTAAAAAATTTTTAACTGTGGTAAAATATACATAACATAAAATTTAACATTTTAACCCTTTTTAAGTCTGCAGCCTAGTGGCATTAAGTACATGTACACTGTTGTGCAACCATCACTTCCATTCATCTCCAAAACGTTTTCATCTTCGACACTGAAACTCTGAAGTCATTAAACTACTCCCCATTTTCCACTCTCACCAGCCCCTGGTAAACTCTATTTCTGTCTGTATGACTTTGACTCTCTAAGTACCTCATATAAGCAGAATTCTGCAATATTTGTCCTTTTGTGTCAGACTTATTTCACTTAGCATAATGTTTTCAAGGTTCATGTTGAAGCATGTATCAGAATTTCATTCCTTTTTGAGGTTGATAACATTCCATCGTATGTACATACCATATATTGTTTATCCATTCATCTGGTGATGGACACTTGGGTTGCTTTCACCTTTTGTCTATTCTTTTTTGAACATATAAGCTAAGTACAGTTTTTAGCATATCGACCAATATGGATATGTTTATTTTTTAATCAATTATATGCATGTAGTATTAGGAAAATATATACATTGTGAAATAAATAAAAACAAAGAAGTATAGGATAAAAATAAACATATCTGAAAGTTGTAAATATTTTCTCCTCTTGCTCTCTGGATTATTTTGCACATATCCTGGGGTATCCGTATTCCCTTTTGGGGGGAATACAGGCACCAAAGTTGTGTTCATTCATTCCTATGGATTTTTAAATGTTATCCATGGGTCAAGTTAAATAATCATAGAGTTCTTATTTGAACTTTATTTTGTTGACCCTTATAGAATTAAGTTTTTAATCCAAATTTGGTTTTGGTAGTGTGCCCCTGAAGGAAATTACAATAAGAGGTGGTTCTAGAAAACTTGTTACTCATTTGAGGTCATTTTGGTTGAGAATGTGACCCACTTCCTAAACCATTGTCTCTTTTTTATAAAATTTCTCTCAAGTTTCAGTGTCAGGAAATTCTGTGTTTCTCTGGACAACTGATATGTTTCCATTTTCTGGATTTGGGCTGTGATCATATTTCCCACTGTTGGGGCCACTTGGTTGCTCAGAATTTAATGTGTCAGCCTCTTTAACATATTTCGAGGCCTTAAGATAGTCATGTGTTAAATACTTTGAATTTCTCTTGTTAGTCAAGCTTCATTTCACTGCACTGTAATTTATTTCTCTTATTAGGAAAATCACAGCTAAGAACTACTATTTATTGAGCTTGTACCATGTACCAGGCACATTTGGGGGGGGCTTTACATGTATTATTTATTTCTAACAATTATCCAGTAAAGCACATATTATTTTCTACATTTTACAGATGAGGAAAACCAGATTTGTTTGACTCCAAAGCTAGCATTCTCCATCTGCTTATTATTGTAGATATCATTTGGTAACCTACATCTACCTGACATCCACTTTAGAAGGCAAAGCTTATAAAACAACAAGTTGAGGAGGATAAGTCTAACAACCCCAAAGTTCTAAATTCCATGTGCATGAACAGTGATTCTAGAAACAAAAAATGTCATATTAAATCCCTCCTCTGACAATACTAGATCAGCCATCAGAACAATTGCCTAACATGGCAGAGACTAGCTATCTGTTTCCCAAACTCATTTCCTCTTTTTCCCAGGAAGCAGCTAACCTTGTTTTCCAAGCTTCCTTTGCAGGTAGGTGTGGCCATGTGACTGAATTCTAGCAAGCGAGATGTCCTATAAAGCACTACTTGGACAGTGCTCTATGCTCCTTCCCCTTCCTCCAGGGAAATGCACATTATCACCACAGTCTTGTTGAGGATGATGGAGCTACAATGTGGAAGGAGCCTGGGTCCTTCACAGCTTACTTGGCAGAGAAGTCCATGCTAATGAATAACACACTTTTTTTATGTTTTACCTGAGTGAGAAACTGACGTCTGTTTAGGAAAGTCTCTGGGATATGGGGTTATCTTTTACAGCAGCTAATTTTCTTTTCTATTAATTAAAGAATCAATAATATTTATCCCATGAGGTTATTGTGAAGACTAAATGAGACAATGCATGTAAATATGGTGTCTGGGATCTATTAGTTATTCCATTAGTTACTGTAATTTTAACAATTATTATATAACTCAAATACCCTTAAGTTGTACAGCCTTCTGAGTAGCCCTCTTTCAGAAATTCCAGTTTCCTCCCAGGATTCCTACATGTCCCTAGGAGAATTTGCATTTTCTTTTTAATTGAATACCCCAGATTTCTTCCTGATTACCTCTGGTCACATCCTTACTCCCCAATGCTTTAGTCTTTCTTAGCTTGCCTCACCTCATACTTTATTCACAAAGACAGTGCTAGCATAGAACTGGCACTGTGTATCACTGAAGACTTTAGAACAGGGTAAAGGAATCACAACACTAAAAATTTTAAGTTGGCTGTTGGGTTTCATTTTTCTGAACATTTCTCAGTCAGGTTCCCTCTCATAGGCTTGGTTCCCTTTGGGCCAGCTCTGGCTCTAGACTCTGGTCTGTAACCTCATTCAAATCAGAGTCGCCCTCCCTTCAGTACCTTCCCAGGGGCAAAGTCCTTAAATCCCTATGCCAGATCTCTGGAGAAAATCCTAGAAATATCTTAATCACAAATCTCTCAGAACAGAAAAGCCCACCCTAACCAGAGCCACTACTGTCCCTGTCTGATCTCCCAGCCTTTTCATATGCATTAACATTCTAGTTTGCATTATTTGCATTGGGGTTTCCTCATCAAAGTGCAGGGATACCATAAAGTGAGAGAATAGACCCCTGACTTATGTGTGCATAACAGGAGAGTTTGCCAAAGTGATCCCTTCTAGACAAAAGGGAAGCAAAACTTGTTTTTCACAGTTTTAGAATCCTCCTTTTGTCCTTGTGTCCGCCTACCTTCTGTTCCTCTAATTCTGCAGTTCTTGTCTCACGGCTTTGACATAATCTATCAGCCTAAAATGTCCTTCATCAGATTGTAATAGGATGCTTTGTCATTCAACACAAATGCTGTCTCCCCCAAGAAACCATGGCAACGCCATTCTGGCTAAATTAGCATAAAGCTCCTCAACCCTCTCAGACTCTAGGCACCCTCTACATTTACACTGGCTTGTTTTCCGTGGTACTTACCATTATCTAGAGCAGCGCTGTTCAGTGGAATTTTCTGTAATGACACAAATGTTCTTTATCTGCATCATCCACTGTGATAACTACAAGTCAAATGTGGTTATTGAACACTTGGAATGTGCTGGTTTAGTATCTTATGGGTTCTGTCATTGAATAACATAAATAAAATCTCTATGTGTTTGTTTTATACTTGTGTGAGAGATTTGCATTTACCTTTTTTGAAAATTATACTGTAGCAGCAATGAGGGGTCTACAACGACAGGTGAATAAATATGTCCTAAAACCTATGTGAGACACTGACAGTCTAAATCAGCACTGAGTTCTGGACTATGTCATCACACGATATGCAGGTTCGAATGGTACACAGTAGGGCTGCAGGAAAGACTGCTTGACTGAATGAGCCAGGGGATGAGTGAGAGGATGAGTGAGCAAGTGAGTAAGAGAAGGGATGGTGGAGATAGGACTTCCTCCTCCTTTGGCATGTTGTTGGAGCCCTTTGACACATGGGGTAGGGTCACTGGTTAGAGTGGCAGGCCTCCCCAGCTGTAGCCTTTCACCTTCAGCCACTATGGGCTGATAGTAGAGGCAAAGGAGGAACCACAGTTTTGCAGCACTTTGAAAGGGGTTTATTGGTGGAGGTGGAGAGAACTGTGTTCCTTTTTAGAAACTGCCAAAAAAATATCAGAGAAAGAGATTTTCAAGGGGCTGGAGCCCTGTAAAAGTGGGTGGGGGAAACTCCAAAGAACATCATCTGAACCCTCCAGATATGTTCTCTGTTCTTCCTTGGAAACACATGACACCCTTAAACCCAGACCCTTATAATAAATGTCTACAAAATGCTGATACTGAGGTCCTCACAGGCAACAATGGAGACTTCAAGTGAAATCTCAAGTATCACATGATCTAATTGAGTCAGCACTTGAACAGGTATTTTCACATTTTTGTAAGCACAAGATTCTTCTACACATATGAAGCCTCTATAAAGGAGATACAAGAAAGAAAAAGGAAAGCTGTCCTCATTAAGCACAGATGGTAGGGTTTTGGCCACAATATGAAAACTGCATTAACAAGTAAGTGCCTGCTCATGTCTCCTACCCAGGTCCCCCAAACATGTGGACCCTTTCTTGTGTTCCCTAATCAGCCCCATTATTGCCATTTCCTCCCGTTTATCACAGTGTTAAATATCAACGACGGGGGAAGCGCTGAACTAAATGCTTTAGGCAACATAAATATAAGTCAGATGTAAGACCTGCCTATATTACTTTTATCCTTCTAGAAGCGGAGATGATATTGTACAGTAAAAGTAGCAATGGGAAGTAGAAAGCCATTGAGAAGTTATGTGTTATTTTTGCATTCCCCTTCCATGACTTTGGTTTCTGAGGAATCCTTCTAGGCTAAGAATGGAAGGTGGATGGGGAGCATGTCTGAGCAGGTCTGTAAACCTCTGTGTCTCTGACCTAGGAAAGTACTAGAATCTCAAATATAATCATAAAATAAAACTCAGTTAATAAATAAATAAAGCTCACTTAAGAGGACTTACCTGGGTGCCAGGAACAGTTCTAAGCACTTCAGCTGTTTTAATCGATAATCTCATAATGACCTGTAGGTAGCTGACATCCTCACCTTCTGTTCACAAATGAGAAAAGTGAAGCACAAGGAAGGAGCTTGAGTAACTTGTTTAACATCACAGTCCCGACTGAGGTCAGAAGGCTGGCCGTGTAGCTTCTCACCTGCACCACAACACCATTTCTCACCAAGAACATGATCCTCTGATGAAATTTCTGTTTCACCAAACATTTTGATTACTATTGTTAAAGAAAAATTTATTCAATGGTACTTGTTAAAGCACAGTAAAAAGGACTTTATTTAGGCCCATCATGATAGGTATAGGGACCACTGCAACGGGGTCTTGAAGTGAGGAAGAGAGACCAGGCTCACCTCCAAATACAGCTTGGGCAAGTGGGAATTTATAGCAAAGGAGCAGTGTGGGAGTCAGTGGCTGGAAAGTTATTAAGAGGAATAAGGGGGATTCTGCCTAACCAACTTAACGTGATTCTTGCTGGAGACAGGCCAGGGTGATCAGATATCACCAGGAAGTTGGTGGAGGATGAGGAACCTTCTCAGGTACCTATCGAGGGTAGGTGCTTCTTGCTAAACTGACTTAGCAGGGTCCTTTGCTGAAACTGGATTTTACAGGGAAGTGCACAGTTGGGCCTGGGAGAAAGTTCAGGAACTAAAGTTTGGCCAAGAAAAGACTACATTCAACAAATATTTTGAACACTTAACTCCATGCCAGGCCTTGAGCATATCACTGAGAAGAAGATACCACTGGCCTTCACTGAACTTGTGGTATGGAACAAGAAAAAGACAAGTAAAAGTTCAGTTCTAATTCAACTAATACGATGTAACAGATACTTACAGTAAGAGTAACTGAGAATTGTGAAAAATGACTAATATTTATTTCTACAGTGATATACAGTTTCCAAAGTGATTTCACATGCAATACCTCTTTTAATATTCACACAAAAATAGCGATGAGGTGGGGAGGGCATGTATTAATATCCCTGCACATGATGGAGAAAATTTATTCAAGGAAATTCATCTTTCAAAGGGCATTGCATTTTGGAAAGGAAAGAGAATGACTTAGAAGATGAAACCGAGGAGGGGCCTGGGTGTGGGGGAAATAGTTTTGCTTCAGACAGAGAAAAAATCTCTTTGGCTTTAAGGGAAAGAGCAAGAGAGAGACAAAGGGAGGCAGTGAGAAGGAAGGGAGAAAGGGTGGGAATTGCCGAGGAAGGGGGTGGGAGATCGTTTAAGGCCAGTTCTATAATGGAAACGTCTCCTTTAAGCCCTAGTCTGTTTAGTAAAGAATCCCTCAAACAGGTCTTCTATCCATAGACTCCAGTTCACATAACATTAATCCTTGTTTTTAATTATAGAAGTATACATATTCAGTGAACAAAGTATGGAAGATGTATGCTGGTACAAAACAATGTCATTAGCCAAAGAATCAGGGTTTACATTTTGCCATTTCCCCCAACCTTTTATCTTTCTATATTATAGTTCATAGTTAGGGTAATACTGCTTATGCTAGTCTGCTGCCTGTTTTTTTTCACTTCATGTGTTGTGAGCATTTCCCCAAATGTCTCAATGCCATCTGAGTATTGGCTGCCCTCCGCAGCACAAACACAGCTTCCCCGGGTAGCCTTCCTCTTGCACAGGCATCGCAACCTCACTTGGTTTTCTCACTGAGCTGCAAACAAGCTCTTTGACTTGGGCTGGGGGTGGGGGGCTATTCTTTTCTAGTCTAAGCAATAAGGAAATCCAAACCTGTCTCAGTTAAACAACTTGCTTAAGGGTGATAGAAGGTCAACAAAAAAGAGCAAGCAAGCTCAGTTTACCTCCTCAAGTTGTTCGAAAACCCAGCTATGAGAGTGTCTGTACAAGAGTCTCATCTAGATAAGTCTACGTCAAATTCACAGATATATAGTTGACAAAGCACCCAGATATTTCCAGATCTCTTGGCCAAGGAAAAGAAAAAATTTGGCACTGAACACTTATTAAAAACAGGGAAGACTTTATTCAAGACTTTTGCAATAGGGGACGAGACTCTTGCAGTAGAGGAAAGAGATTGGACTCAATTGTGAACAAAACGGGGACTGGTGGAGATCTATAGCCACCAGACAGGGGTAAATAGTGGGTGGGAAATCCCTAAGGGAGCTTCGTTAGGTATTAAGGGTGAACAGAAGAGGAACTTGATTGGAGGTCACGGGTAAGGGAAGAGGAGCTTTCTCAGCTGCCTCTGCAAATTGTCTTAGCAGGATTCTTTGCTACAACTGAGCTCAGCACATTAAGGAACAGGCTTAGCAGAAAGCAGTCTCAAAGGAGTCTGCCTAAAGTTTAGTTAAAGAAAGAGTCCTTGTCACAGCCACTGCTGTGAAGTTGGTCATGATAGGTCCTAAAGTGGCCCCTGGACGTCTCTTGGTTTTCTCCACATGACAGAACAACTTTTCTCCTTTTTCACAGCCCTTGTTTTTAAAAGGTGAGAAATGTGCAGCCTGGAGTGATCACTTCCTCTGGCAGCTGCTCCATTTGTCCCTGGGCTTGTCTACCGCCAGAGGGAGGAGGATTAGAGGACGGGGATGGTTGATGGTGGCTGGGGAGAAAGGAGGATTAGCTGGGAAGCTACCCATGTGGTGTAATTCTGTTTTTCCTGGAAAAATAAATCCTTAGCTCTAAATATCAGGGAATTCACTCAGCAGAGTTGAGAGCTTGCTCCACACCCCCAGGATATCTCTTGGATGAGAACACAGAGTCTGTGAAGTGATCCTGCAGAAACTTTCTCTGAAAAAAGCCCTGTTATGTTTGCATGCATATTTATACAAAGTCATCACCCGGGAGAGAAAATTGCTATTGTCCATGAGGTCCAGAAATGTTGATTGTGTGGCTAATGGAGAAAATTGGTACCCTGGCCTTGTTTGGGGACCATTACTGTGACTTTAAAATTCAAGATATATCCCTTCCCCGGAAAAAGCAGCCCGAGAGTAGACATAAAGTCTTTGGGTGATTAATGATTAGAATCCCTTAAGAGTGAGCTGCGGCGGAGTCAGACAAAGTGGAATTAAAATGTTGCATGTTACTCAACATTCCCTCAGATGACTCAAAAACTCCCTGCACCTTTGTCATTTATCGTTATCTTCTTAAAAGTCAGTTCCATTTCCAAATTTCGGAGCATTCAGTGAGAATCTTGATTGAGGCAGGGTTTCTTTTCTTTTTTTTTTTTTTTGCAAATGATGATTGCCTTTAAGATTAATGATCCATTATTTTCATGAGAATCCATTTCAATGGTAAAATATAAATATTAATACTTATGCCACAAGAATGCTATGAGAGTGAATAAAACAGCATACATGAACCTCCTAGTGCAGGGGCTGACACAAAGTAGGCCCTCTATAATGGCAGGCATTGTTGTCCTTGTTATGTGGGATGGACATTTGGCATTTTGGTTAATCAGAGCCCAGTTCCTGTCATCCTTGCAGCAACACTAATTATATTTGGAGAGCCATTCTTCCACTAATCTGAGTGTAAGTGGTTCAGGTCGTAGTGAGATCACACCTTAGCAAACGGTAATAATAATAACAATTATTCACGAGAACTTTATCAGATGCCAGGCATTGTTCTAAGCATTTTCCACAGATCGCCTCATTTACTATCTATAACCACTTGCAAAAGAGTGCACTGGTGAGGGTAAGGAAAGGTGCTGTCACAGAGGACCCCAAATATCGTGGCTTAGAGGACACAGAAGCTTCTGTGTCTCTCTGTAACAGTTCTGATACCAGCGGTCTGGCCGGCTTGGCTGGCTTTGCTCTACGTGCTGTTCAGAGACATAGAGCAGAGCTGTTCATCCTCCCTCTACTTCCCTATTCCCTCATGTGCTCCATGGGGTGGCCTCCTAAATAAAATGCTCGCATCCAAATCCCTGTCTTAGGTTCTGTGTTTGGACATTGAAACTAATTCACACAACTAGTAAATGGAGGATCCAGAATTCGAACTTGGCCGGCTGCATCCACACCTGCCCTCTTAATCACTGGGCAGAACTTTCCCCAAATCCTGAGAGCGAGGCCTGTGTGTCACACATCATTTTATCTGGGGGGAGTGAGTACAGTGCCTGACACACAGGGGCAGGGGGAGGAAGGGTGGGTGGTTCAGCCCAGAATGTGGGCTTTCTGTGAGACAGGCATGATGCTAGTTCCTTCACATGCCTTCATTCATTTAATAATTTCCCAGCCCACAGGCCGTCAGCTTCCCTGATCTGATCTGTCTTTCCAGAACTCAGCACAGTGCCTGACATAGGATGTGCTCAGAAAATGAGTGTTGAATGACCAAACAGAAAAGTTAATGATTCCTGTGAAGCAGGGGCTATTGTCTTTTTTCACATGAAGAAACTTAAATTTAGAGAATTTAATAATATTTTAAGATACTAGCTAAAAAGAAGCAAGTGGAGCTGTGAAATACGCTGGTTATTGAGTATTGGTTTTAATCTTGACGCTAAGCTGAGAGTTGCACATGCAATACCTTAGTGTGAGGTAGACCACAAGCATGGGTTTCACAGGAGGGAATGGGGATGAGAGAGCCTGAAGAACACAGACTAGATCACCCAGCTAATAGGAGACATACTTCAATTTGAAGACATCTTTGCTCATCTCCAACTTCTGTGCCCTTTCCACTATAATACACAATCATAACTAATAATATCAAACATTTCTCGAGTACTAATTCCTCAGCAGGCACTGTGTTAACTGCTTTTCTTATATAACTCATTCAACTCTTGTAACAATGCTACAACACAGGTGCTATAATGGTGCCCAGTTTTCCACTGGGCCAACACGCTACCTCGCGTTTATTAACATTGCATTGACTGTCTCCCCACTTGGAAGATTCACTGCCACTGTCTTCTGACTTCCATCATAGTCATTGAGAAGTACGTTGTCAGTAAAATTGAGAATAATTACATATTTTGTGGGAAATCTTTTTTCTCTGGCTGGCTGATTTGGGGATCTTATTGTTTTTGGTGTTTTGCAGTTTGAATATAATTATAAAATTAATTTCTACTTATTTATATAGCCTGGGGTTTTGTTGTGTTTTCTTAATCACAAGAATCATACGTTTGATCTATTCTGGAAAATTCTTAACCGTTATCTCTTTTAATGTTTGCTCTCTCCAGTTCATCTATCTTTTTTTTCCCCAGGAAATTTAAACAGATGTATGCTAGACTTTCTCATCCTATCATTCATTTATCATTACCCCCCTTTTTTTTAATTTTTAGTAGAGACGAGGTTTTGCTCTTGCTCAGGCGTCTTGAACTCCTGAGCTCAAACAATCCACCCGCCTCGGCCTCCCAGAGTGCTAGGATTACAGGTGTGAGCCACTGCACTCGTCCATTACCCCTTTTTAAAAAAAAAAAAAAAAAAAAAAAAAAAAAAAAAATTGCATCTCTTTGTATCTATTGCATTATTGATAATTTCTTCAAATCTATTTTCTGATTCATTAATTCTCTTTGCAGTTGTATCTATATGCTATTTAACTCATTAATGCTTAAGTCCAACCGTCATGTTTTTTATATTTCTTTTGTTCTATTTGAAACCTACCTGGTCTTATTCCTGGCTCATGTTTTGTAATAATTTCCTCTTATTTTAAAAAATGCTTTAGATGTACTTTTTCATATTTATATCTGATAATTTCCAGTATATTTAAGATAGATAAATTTAATTCTACTGACTCTTATTCCTGTTGATCATACTCATCCTAGCTTATTTCCTCCAGTATTTTATATTTTATAATTCTGGATTTTGTGCTAATGTTTAAATTGCTTGGCATTCATCCTCCAGAAAGTGTTTGCATTTGCTTCTGCCAATGCAAAAGCATTGTATGGAGACTACAAAGGAAAAATTTTGTCAAATTTTGTAATGAATATTTTGTCAACAAAAGTACATTTAGCTAGAATTTCCATTTTTCCTATGTATGGTGACTTTTGGGACACCCTGTATTTTCTGACATATTTTTGGAAATGATTGAATTACAGTTCATGTTCAATGTATCAATTTTCCACCCTTCAGTAAAGGTACTCAATGCCTTCACTGACTTCCTCAGACTGCATTCTAAGCTCCAACATGGCAGCGGCGAACAGGTGTATGGATAAGAGCTTGAGGTGGGGTAATATCAATAGAAAGACAACAGCCCTCTTATTTGTCAGTTTTACTTGAGAAATGTGGCCACCAATTCCCTAGAGAGACAGCCTGGGGTGTGACCATCTGTTTTGTGTTTGGAACCCCCAGGTGGACAGCCTTTATGACAGCCCTATAGTGGTCCTCTGTCTTCTTCAAGCTGTCAATCCAAGCCCCAGCTGCCTGTAACCTGCTCTTCTTCTCAGTGTCACAGTGGAATAATAACTTGGACCCTCTTTTCACCATCATTTTTGTCAGACTATGCCTATGACCTTTTCCAGGAATCCTCTCTTAACCCCCTTGGATCCGATAGACTGTATCACTCCCTTCTCTCTGCTACTGCAAATTATTTTACTTATACAAGTCACGTTGCACTTTTATTAATTTCCTAAACACCTGTATCCCTTCCCAAACTATCAATTACTTGATGACTAGTGTCCCAGGGTATTTGTTTATGTTTACTTAATCCCTAGAAAGTGTCCTTGAGATCTTTTTATTAAGTAATAAATGAATTAAACATTAGTTTATTCAATTACTGTTTGTAGAGCACCAGCCCTGTACCAAGCATCATGCTATCTCAAGGCGACAGTGGTAAGAAGACGCAGTGGCAGGGATTTTCCATGGAATCGAAGAGAATTCTTTCTGTACTCTTCCATGGCTCTTTGTTCATGTTGCAGTTACGCTATGTGCCACATTATGGGGCTTTATTTGATAATATGTTAATGTCTCCAACCTGATTGTTAGTTCTTCCAGACAGAGCACAACAGTTTATTTATTTTGGATCTCAATTATTTAGCACAGGGGGCGACTAACAGGCCTGTCTGCTTTTGTATGGACTCTGAGATAAGAATGGTTTTTACAGTCTTAAATGTTTGAAAGAATCAAAGGAAGAATAATTCATGATACATGACAATGACAATATATGAAACATAAATTTCAGT
>RJWJ010042986.1:0-12770 GCA_004363605.1 Indri indri | reverse complement strand
GGGGACGGATTCCCAGTAGAGTGGGTGGCCCCGAGACCTCCCGCGGGGAAAGGGCCCCTCTGGCTGGGCCCACGTGGGCGACGGGGTCTTTCTGCGGGGTCTGGCGTCCGAGCCTTTGAGGGACCAAAAAAAGGTAAGTAATATTTATCAAATATCCAGTGGTGGACATTTGATAAATGATAAAACTGATACTTAAAATGATTGAAAAGTGATATAAAATGATAAAAATGATTTGTAAATGATTCGAGAAGTGATACTAAAACATTGAATAAAAATGATGGAAGAATTCTCACACACTAAGGTGCAAACGTTTAAAACTTCTGCTTCAAAAGGGAATCCAAAATTAAAAAGCAGATAATCTGGGGAAAATAAATGTAACACGACAAAGGATTAAGATACTTAATTGAGAGAGAGACCTCATCAAATGTGTAAGAAAGATGCTAAAACCTCTGTAGATCAATGGGTAGAGAACACGAGCAGATAATTAACGGAAGAATTCAAATGGTCAACAGGAGGGAAAAGTTAAAGCCCACTAGCAATCACATGAAACAAGAAACAAACAGTTTGAAACAAGATCTCAGAAACCCTTTCTATGGTTTTCCATCCCACTTAGAATAAAAGTCAACCCTTGGGGCTCAGATAAGCCACTTTCTCACTGAGGCCCCTCCACCCCCTACATACGTGCTCCCTCTGTGCTCTGTCAGAACATGATTTCTTTATAGTCCTTCCCAGCTAATTTACTTGTTTTATTGCCCCTGGTTGTCACCTGTTTCATTCACCGTTCAACTTCCAGCGCCTAGCTCAGTGCTGGCACCGAGTAGTGCTCATTTAATATTGGCTCAATAGGGGAGACGTTCCGTGACTTGACCTGAGATACACGGGGGAGAAGTGGCAGCACCAAAATCCAAATCCCTGGTGTGTCTACTCCAAAGGCCCAGCTGTCGGCCACCAGCTGTACTTCTTTCTGGCCCAAGGCGACTGGCCATGGCATGGAGGATTTGGGAAGTCCAAGAGTCAGAATTTAAAAGTATGATTAATGGCAAGAGAAGTCAAAACAGAATTTGTAAAGCTGCATTATTGTAGCCACTCTCTGATCAGTTATGGCTGTTTCATTCATTCAGCATGTCCAATAAAAAGCAAATCCAGACTTAGTAGGCACAGACTTTATTCCAAAGGGTTATTGCAAGGTGGGGAGGAGGGACTGTTGCAGTGGGGAGAATACTCTGTAAGCTCTGAGCCCATCTCAAGAGTTAGAAAGAATTTTTCTTTTCTAGAGAGGAGTAAACAAATCTAGAAAGAATGTGGTGCGAGAGGGAGATGAAAGAGCAGTGGATCACATGGTAGAGAATATTCTACCTCTCAGGAAAGGCTGTTTGCTGGCTTAGGCTAAGGGTGGGACAAAATTTATTCAGAGGCCTGGGGGAAGGAGGGAAACTTAACCCAATTTTGGCTAACAAGCATTTAGTTCCAGCTGATTGCTGGGGACAAGCAATTCTGCTTATTATTGTGAACTAAAATAAAATATTAATCCCCCCGACTGAATGGATCCCTCTTGGCCAAGGGGACCCCAGAAATACCCTAAAGCTGAGTTGGCCATGAGAAGGGAAGTCAGACACACCTCATCATGCTCCTCCGTTCTTGGAGTTAATGCTTTGCTTTGCAGGGTGGGGCCCTTGTGCCCTTCCTGACTCCCGCCAGGTGGCCAGGACAGGGAGGCCTGTTGTAGCAGTAGAGGACTCCCCCATTCAGCCAGAGATGGAAGGCAGGTGGAAGTACTTTAGGTCTAAACCCTGGGCTCATGAAGAGGGATGCGTTCCCCTCCCTGCAGAGTACTTCTACTCTTCCTTGTTTCTCCACACTAAAGTTCTGAAACCTTTTTCTTTTCTTTTCAGCACATTTTATTTTAGACCTAATGGGGCTGGAAATGCCAGGCAGATGTACCCAAGATTTCTTTGGCATGCTAGCTTTTCTTGGTCCTTTTATTTTTCTGAACTTTTCTTGGTGGTAGCTTATTTGACTGGTAAAGATTTACCTTCTTTTTTAGAAGTGGGTGATCTAGCTTTTGTGTGCTGTGTATCTGTATAACCCTGTTTTTCTCTTTAATTATGTTTTAGCATTCAGAGTGATTAACAATGGCAAAGTAAGTAGGAAAGTATTTCTAGAATTGCTGCATTTTCTCCTAGATTGAAACGATTTATTTCATTTTGCTAACATTGTGCTACAAATTTCTATGGCCTTCTCTAAGGCTATATAAGCTACTTAATAAGAAAATCTTTTCCTCCTTAAAGTATCTGTTATTTACTAAACACATTGTGTGGGGTATTTCGGTCCTTCCCACGGAAATAAGCAGGTAGGTCACCAGGGACTCAAGCCCCCAAGATGGGGGCAAGGGGCATTCTTCCAAGTACAGTCAGCGCTCTGTATCTGTGAGTTCTGCGTCTGTGGGTTCAACCAACCATGGATTGAAAATGTAGTTAGGCCCACAATGGTTGTGTCTGTACAGACTTTTTTCTTGTCATTATTCCCTAAACAATACAGTATAGCAACCCTTTCTGTAGCATTTACATTGTATTAGGAATTATATGTAATCTAGATAGGATTTAAAGTGTACGGGAAGATGTACACAGATCATATGCAAATGCTAGACCATTGTATGTCAGGGACTTGAGCATCTGCAGATTCTGGTCCCGGGGACAACTGTATTTGAAAATTGGGGAATCTGGGTGGGGTTCAAATTCTCAAGTTTCAAACCTAAAGATATCAAAGCTCCATTAAAATGACATATAAAAGTTGTGGGAGTTTTTTTAATAAAGCCAAGCATACCAACAATTCCTCTCCTGGGCATTTACCCAAGAGAAATGAAAACATAAGTTCACAAAAAGACGAGTACAAGAATGTTTATAGATGCTTTATTCATAGTCGCCTACATCAACTGGTGAGTGGGTAAGCACATTGTGGCACACTCACACGATAGAATCCTACTCAGGAGTAACAAGGAACTACTGACTCATGCAACAACATAAGTGAATCTCAAGAACATCATGCTAAGGGAAAGAAACTAGATGCCAAAAGCTATGTATGGTATGGCTTCCTTTCATATGACATTCTGGAATTTGCAAGACTATAGGCACAGAAATCAGATCAGATCAGTGGTTGTCAGAGGCTGAGGCCAGGGTGCAGACAGAGTCAGGGGTTGTCTGCAAACGGGCTCAGGAAACTTTCTGGAATGATGGAAATGGTCTAATCTCAATTGTGGTAGTGGTCAAAACTCACCAAATGGTAGACTCAAAAAGGGTGAATTTTACTGTATGTAAATTATACCTTAATGAGTCTGAGTTAAAAAGTGGGAGAGGGGTTCCTCAAAAAATCAAACATGGAATTACTGTATGATCGAGCAACCCCATTTCTGGGTATATATCCCCCAAATCCCCCCAAAATGGAAAGTAGGGTCTCAAAGAGATATATTGCACACCCATGTTCATAGCAATGTTATTCACAGTAGCCAAGAGGTGGAAGCAACCGAAGTATACATCAGCAGGTGAATGGAGAAACAAAATGTGGTATACTCACACAGTGAAATATTATTCAGCCTTAAAAACGAAGGAAGTTCTGCTACATGCTACAACATGGATGAACCTTGAAGATGTTATGCTACATGAAATAAGCCCATCGCAAAGGATAAATACTGTATGATTCCACTTGTACGAGGTACCTGGAGTCATTCGAACTGTAGAGACAGAAAGCAGGCTGGGGAGAGAGAAGAGAGGGGTCTTAGTGTTTAGTGGGTACAGAGTCTTAGGTTGGAAGATGACAAAGTTCTGGAAATGGATGGTGGTGATGGTTGCACAGTGTGAATGTACTTAATCCCACAGAACTGGACACTTAAAAATGTTACGGTGATATATCTTATATGTATTTTACTACAATTTTAATAAAGGTGGGGTGGAAGAAGAGTTCACAACAGCATATTTTTAAAAGGCTCTGCATATTCTAGTCAAGTCCTACAAGTAAGTGAGGTAGGATGTTGACCACATGGTGAGATATAGGGCTGTGGGGACAGCCACCCCTCTCTAGAGCTGAATAGCCCAAGAAGGTAGCTACTCACCATACGGGGCCATTGAACCCTTGCAACGTGGCTGGTCAAATTGAGAGGTGCTGTGAGTACCAACTGCACATTGGTTTTAAGAGGCTTAGTACAAAAGAAAGAATATAAAATAATTCATTTATACTCGGCATATTACTTACATGCTAAATTGACATTTTAGATATATTAGGTTACAGAAAATATTATTAAAATTAATTCCACTTGTTTCTTTTAACTTTTTTTTTAATGTGACTGCTAGAAAATGTAAACTTACATCTGTAGTTCACTTTATATATTTCTACTAGACAATGCTGCTCTGGGATTGCCCTGCCGGTGCCTGAGATCCCACTGTTCAGAGACGTCATTTGCCGTGGTCCCTTGTTCTCTGAAGGGCCCTGGGTAATAGGCAAATACCCAGCCATTCGCAGCAGGCCCATGCTTGGCCAGGAGGGTGGCAGCTTGGCAGGGACTGGGACCATGACAGCTGGTGTGGGGATGAAAGGAGACAGGGGTTGTGCCAAAGAGACCCTTTTTGCCTCCTCAGGCCTGCCTCCCCAGACACTCCAGCCAGGATCCCTCGACTGAGGCTCTGGTACTGGGCACCCTCCATTCCCCCATGGGTTGTGGGGTGCAGGAGCAGCAGGGCTGCTGCGCAGGTGGAGAGTCTTGGAAGTCAGCTGAGGAGTCAGGGGCTCTGGTCCCGGGGGGAGGGGAGGTCCAGGTGGAAGCTGCACCCACTGGTATTTCGGAGAGCAGCTGGGTGAATGGGTCACCCAGACTGGGGCCAGAGCAGTGGTTAGAAGCAGTGCATGAAGCCAGGGGCTAGGAAGTGAGGGAGATGCAAGGCCCCGGGTGGCAAGAGGAGGTGAAGGAGGAGCCCTGCATTCCCCAGCCGAGCATCCAGCAGAGAAGGCTCCCAGGGTGCCCCGTGGGACCTCCAGGGTTTGCCACCGAGAGGGACTCTTTGGTTGAAGCTTTGTGTTAATGCAGATTGGGGCACAAACCTGTGAAATTGCATTGATTACAGGTTGTAGAAGCATTGATTACACACATGAGCAGGTTCAAGGTCCTGAGCTAGACTGTTCTTGCCTTAAAACAGACGTCAAGCTGATGTGTCCATAAACGCATAGTAGGTGCTCAATACCGGATTGAAAACATCTTGTTATCCTCAGTGCTTAGAACTCAGAAGGGGCTCAACACAATGTTTATTTAATTAATTGGAATATATTTACTAATGAATGCAATAACAGTGAATGGTGGCTCCTCAAGCCCTAGTGGAGCCCACCGTTGACTGAGGGGCTGCCGTGTCTCTAACTAATGCATTGCCCAAGACTGCGTTGCCACTGCACTCTGTGGACTCCAATGTTTTCCTACAGGAGGGAGGTGACAGGACATTGATGAATGATTTTTTTGCTGTAGTCCCATTAATGGAAACATTTGGAACACCAATATTTTCTAGGCTTCATTTAGATTTGATGTGTTGAGTAGACACAGCTTTTATTTGCTCTGGGTGTGAGTGGCTTAGTGGTGTTGGTCAGCCAGTTATAGGGTCGGAAAGCTGGGGTATCCATTGGAATTCGGGGGAGGGAAAACAGCCCCCTTCATTCTTCCGTTTCCAATGCTTACGACTGAGGGAAAACCAATAGATTCAACACTTTAACATTTTAAAATGAGAAATAAGGGACTCACTTTCTAATTCTTGAGCAATCTTCAGTGCAAGTGCCCATGCTTGGGTTTGCAGTCCATCTGGCTGCTCTCCGCCAAGATGCTTAAAGGTTTGTCTCTGGCTTTCCTCTTTGCAGCTATCATCACCCCAGGATCAGAATCTGAGCCAGAACAGATTATATCCTAATGCATGCCCTGGGAGTGACCCATACTCTGTCAGGGGGAGGTCCAGCATCTCAGATGACTGACTCTTATGACAGTGGAGAGACTGGGGAACTAGCTTTGGCTGGTTTTAAAAGAAAGAGACTCTATACTGAAAGGGGAAGGAAAGAGTGGGGGGGGAAGGAGGAGGGAGGGAGGGAGATTCCAAGGAAAAGACCTGAAGATCCTGACATCTGGGATTTCCTAATGACTGGCCAAGCCAGATCACTCCACAGCAGGGGTGCTTACCTGGGGTGATTTTGCTCACCAGGGGACATTTGGAGATGTCTGGAGACACAGACTGGAGTGTGTGTATTTGTGCGCTACTGGTATCTGTGGATGCTGCTAAACATCCTGCATTGCATAAGAATACCCCCACCTGCACCCCAACAAAGAACTGTCCAGTTCAAAATGTCAGTAGTGCCAAGACTGAGAAACCTGCCCTGCAGTGAAATTCAGTGTCTGCAAGCCACCACGTGCTTGACTTCTCCAAGCAACTTTTGGTCTTTTACCTTAAACATGAGCAATTGTCAATTAACAGACATTTGAAGAAAGCCTGTATGAATGATAGTGATCAGAACGCACAGAGAAAAAGCAACTTGAGTGAAACAGATTATATATGGAGAATAAAACCTGAGAGAGAGTGAGAGAGAGAGAGAGAGAGAGAGAGAGAGAAAGGAAGAAAGATAAACCCAAATCCATGAAATAAGGACAGGATGCTATTTAAAAAGCAGAAACAAATAAGCAAACAAATAAGAGCTCTTGAGAATCATAAATACGACAGTAGTAATAATAAACACTAAAGAGCTTAGAATAGAAAGTTGAGAAAATCTTCCAGAAAGTAAAGCAAAAATCAGAGGTAGAAGATAGGAAAGTATAAGAAAATTAGGGGGCCAGTCCAGGAAGTTCAATATCAGAATACTAGGAGTATTATAAAGAAAGGACAGGGAAAATGGAGGAGAAGAAATCATTAAAACATTTTTCAAGAAAATTCCCACATAAAGAATATGAGTATTCATTTTGAAAGGGTGAAATAGATCTATATGCAGACACCTCGTAGAGAAATTTTCACATGCTAGTGACGAAGAGACTATCTCACAAGCTTCCAAAGGGCAATGTAAAAACCAGGTTACATTCAAATAATGGGGAATAAGAATGGCTTCAGACTGCTCATGGTCACATTGGAAGCCAGAAGACAATTGGAACAACGCCTTCAAAATTCAGAACAGAAATGGTTTTCAATCTGGAGTTTTTGGATCCAGACAAACTATCAATGAAATGAGAAGATGGAATAAAGGTGTTTTGGGACACGCAGAACCCCCAGTACTGACCTTCCATATACCTTTTCCTAGGATGCTACTGAAGGATGCACGCCTTCAGAACCAGGGAGTAAATCAAAAGTGATGGAAAGGCATCCAGGCCCCAGCCTGCAGAGGTGCAGGGAGGTGGCCTTGCGGTGAGTCAGATGGCTGCCACGGAAGGTTGTCTGTGTAAACACATATGTACACAGAGGGGCACAGACACATTGGGAAGTTTTTTGGTTTTTTTTTTTCTGTCTAGTTTTTCTCACTCGACAATACTGTATGTCAATTCCACCATCTTGTTCCTTTCACAGCAGCCTAACTGTCGTGGATGCTGAGGTGTGCCACGCAGATCCCACTTCAGAGTAGGGACTTGTTCCCCACCACCAAGACACCCCAGTCTCTCCCTGGGCATGTCCCTCGACCCAGTGAGCTGTCTCGCCTGGGGGCAGTCTGCACTGAATGGCTGCTCGGTGCAGGAACACAAAGACATGGCCCCCTTTGCCTCAGTTAGGGACACCTCTGAAAGCCATTCCAGCTCTGGCCCTCCCCGTGGGCTGAGGCCTTTGACTCACGTGCCGGATCCTGCTCCTTACCCATGAAAGCATGCCCCTGTAAATGTCCTGCCCAAAGCCTCTATCTCTGGTGTGTTTCCTGGAATCTGACCTATGCCAGTGAGTGCCAGGCGGCATCTCAGGAAGCCGACCCTGAAAGAAGATTTTGGAGCTGGATGCCCTGCTGCCCAGTGATGAAAATCCCACCCCTAGAGGTGGTTCCCCAGTAACTGCTGGTGTGTCCTTGTGGTGCGCTGGTTAACTCTCAGGTCTTGGCCGGCCTGGGCTGCTGTAACAAAACACCGTAGACTGGTGACTGAAACAACTGACATTTATTTCCCATAGTGCTGAAGGCTGGAAGTCCAAGCTCAGGGCACCAGCTGATCTGGTGTCCAGTGAGGGCTTGCAGTCTTCCTGCTGTGTCCTCACATGGTAGAGAAAGAGAGCATCGCTTTTGTATCTCTTCTTATAAGGACACTAATCCCATCACGGGGGCTCCACCCTCATGACCGAATCACCTTCCAAAATCCCCGCCTTCGAATAACATCACAGTGGGGATGGGGGCTTCAACGCGTGGATTCTGAGAGGACACAAGCATTCAGTCGGTATCAGGTGGGGTATCGGTGGAAAGAAAGTCAGCGGTGGGTGCAGTATTCCAGACTTTGGGCGGCCACGGAGAAAGTAGTCATAAGGATTTTAGAATCAAATGGCTGTTGCTCAGGACAAGGAATGCATTGACAACAGTGCAAGGGCGAGAGTGACAAAGTGCCAAGTACAGAAGCCAGAGGGCCTCTTTGACAGCAGAGAAAGAGGATCTCATCCTGTGCAGCTGATGAGAAGAAAAAACAGAATCAGGCCCTAGACTTGGTTGAAGGCGGGCAGAGCTGCAGAGAAGGTTGGATTCTCAACCCTGGCAAGCTGGCTCCATCCGGGTCAGGGCCTTGACTCGGGGGTGCGGAGAGCTGGCTGGACACACTTGGAAATCTTGAAGCCTCGTATCGCCCTGAGCCTGGGGCCTGCAGAGGGCGGCATCCCCGTAGAAGCTTCTGCCTTTAGATCCCATGTATGCCTCCCTCACATCCGGGATCTAGCTCCTTCTTCTTGGGCTGCCCAAGCAATAACCAGGTCGAGTCTCAGCCTAATCCAACCGGGGACATGTGAGGCCAATTAACTAACCTGCTCGTGGAGAGGTTCACGGTGCTGTTAGATCAGGGGCACGGAGTGGTGCGTTTGGTCCCAGGGGATCCCCGGGGGCGTCGCTCACTACTTCCCTGCCAGGTGCAGCATCTGTGGCCTGAGCAGGGCATGGTGACCAGAGGCTCGGACCCCTTTGAGATCCGCCCTGTGGAGGAGGTGGCTGAGGCTGAGGGGGAACCTGGAATGGGTTTTAGAGAAAGAAATTGATGTGTATCTGCTGGGGCCTTCTGAGCAGCTGGTGCTCCCTAGGAGCAGAGACCAGCCAGAACCTTAAAGGAGCTGTTCCCAGATGAAGTGAACTTAGCACAGGAATTTAGTGGACCCCAGTGGCACAAGGGGTGGACAGTACAGAGTCCTGCTCACACTCCCCCAGCTCCACAGAGACTGTCGGTCTCTGTGGCTCAGAGCTGAGTCTGGGAATCACTGGCTGCTGACGGCTGCTTCGCTCAAGGTTAAGTCCCACCCCGGGGGCAACCACAGCCAACGACGGGTAATGTGGACACACCAGGGCCTGGCCTTGTGCTCAATTCATGTCCACTCCGAAAGCCTGTTCAGCTCTAGTTCTCCACGGGTCGGCAGAGACCTCTCTTGTACAGGTAATTCCCAAAGCACTTCCCGATAACCCTGCTGTTCACCAGTCTCACTCTCGGGGGCTGTTTCCTGGGAATCAACCCGGAGAAGATACTCAAGGTATGAATGAACCTTAACTCATCCAACCATTTCCCCGGCAGTGGCATTCACTTTGTTTTCTATTTTCCAATATAAACATTGCTATAGTTAACATCCATGCAAATATAGCCTACATACACATGAATTCTTCTGTTACTCTGAATTAGAGTCCCCAGAATGGGACTGCTGGGTGGAAGAATATATGTAATTAAATTTTGAGGGTGCTGCCAGGTTGCTTTCCAAAGATGTCATAACAATTCATGTTTCAGCAACAGTGTATTAGAGACCTCTTTCCCTGAATCTTTGCCCACAATACATATTAACGCATTTTATTTTTGATCAGTTTGATGGATACAAAGTGATACGTTGTTTATTTGCATTTTTCTAACTACTAACAAATTTGAGTTCCATTTTGTGTTTGTCATTTGGATGACAAACACAGCAATTACTCTGTGAATTGTTACGTTAACTGGATTAAGTTCAGCTGCATATGGCAGAAAAACCAGATGCTTCTGCTTGCGTATATGGCGTCAGAACTTACATGGCTACACCTAGCTGCAAGGGAGGCTGAGAAACTCTGAGTCTTTGAATCAGGCAAATGGTTACCCTGAGTAAAATCAGGATTCTGTTACCAAAGAGAATAGGGTTAGGGGGATGATAATTGGAGTAAGCAACTATAAATCTCTGCACCTATAGCTGAGTTGCCTTCCTTTTGCCAATTTTTTCCATTTGGCTATTTGCCCTTAAATTTTTTTTCTTTTCAATACAGGTGGTCCTCAACTTACCATGGTTTGACTTATCATTTTTCAACTTTATGATGGTGTGAAAACCATATGCATTCAGTAGAAATTGTACTTTGAATTTTGAATTTTAATCTTTTCCTGTGCCAGCCATACGTGGTACGAGACTCTCTGTGGTGCTGGGCGACAGCATCGAGGCTCAGCTCCCAGTCCGCCACGCGATCATGAGGGTAAATAAGTGACACTCTGCAGGGTACCGTGTTGCTAATGACTCTGCCCAGCTGTAGCCCATGTGAGTGCTCTGGGCACAGCAGTAGGTTAGCCATATTAAATACATTTTCAACCTACGATATTTTTAACTTACGATGGGTTTAAAAGGATGTAACTCTAAGGTAACTCAAAGAGCATCTGGGTATACGTATGTATGCATGTATTTATATATCGTTTCTGCAGAACTTTTTGGATTTTAGAATTGTAAACAAGAAATTGCAGACCTGTATTATCACCCCCATTTTACAGATGAGGAAACAGACACAGAGAGGTGAAGTAATCTGCCCAAGGTCACACAGCTGAGGTCCAGGTCAGGATTCAAAGCTGGCCGTCTAGCCTAGAGCTCTAAATCCTTGGTCTTAACAATACCCTGCTGTTGCAATGCTGCTGTTGGTGACGGCCCATTGTCTGGCTGGAAGATGTCAGCTGAGTCCCTTTCTGCTGAGAGGGAGCCCTCTGGCCACTGTTGCACACCCCGGCTGGGGGCTGCAGGTCCCTCACTGGCTGGCTCCCTGTCCTCCTGGGAAGAACCAGCCAAGCCTGAGGGCTCAGGGCTCACAGGTCCCTGCAAATCAGCCCCAGGCAGCACTTTCCCACTTCTGCCTCTTGAAATGTGCTCCCCAGACCCCAGGTTCCCTCCTGGAAGACAGACTCGGGGTGTTCCCAGCACCAAGCCTGTGGCATTTGCTTTGCTCTGAAGCCATGGAATTATTTACTCAGAGCAGGATACTTGCGCTTTTAAAAAAAGCTTAGAGTTTGCAAACTCCACAGCCCTTCTCCTTTCCAGCTGTGCTGGGGAAAGTGGCAGTGGAAAGGGCGAGCAGGCCCCTTCCTCTCATGGAGGTCAAGGCCAAGCCCCCGTGCTCTGGCTCCTCTGCCGAGAGCCGTGTCTCCCCTTTGCTGGCGCTCCACATGCTACAGATATGAGGCCCAGGTGTCCCCATCCTCCTGCAGGGACGCCTGCCATGGGACCATGTCTGCTCTCAACTGGGCCATCCTCTGAGCTCTCTCCAGTTTATTCTCCTGCCACCAGAAATGGTTTTGATTTTCTAGAGATCTGGATGCCAGAATTGGTAAGGGGGTTGTTAACCTGCAACACGGCAACACTTGGGTTGAGAGGAATTTTTTGCCCCCCGGCTGGAGTCTCCTTCTCTAAGGGTGGTGGTGGGAAGGAAGAAGAAAAGCCTGAGGATTTGCTTTAGAACCCGAACCTAGTGTGGTCACGTGGAAACCATGGCACGATCGCTCACGAGGAGCGTGAGGGGTGCCCAGGCAGCCCGTGGGCTCCCTCTCCTCCACCCTCCACTTTGGATTCTAAAATCCAAAGGTTTGCAAACTTTCTTGACCATGCCCCATGCAGTGCTTGCAACCCAGGACTCATGTCCGAACCTAAAACTGCAATCAGTTTGGGAGGATCCATGGCCACCCTTCCCGACTAGGATGGTGCCCTGTGCTGCGTTCCATCCTGTTCCATTTTGTAAATTGCTGGGTGTGGCTCACTCAGTTGGATTTCATGCCCCGTGAATTGGGATGTCATTAAGAGTTTGAAAAACACTACCCTTGGCTGGCAGCCCTTTGAGGACGGGCCCTCCGTTCCTTGCCTTAGGCCTGGCACACCACAGATGCTGCTGAAGCTTTGAGGACCTTAGCAAGGGGCTGAGGAAGGAGGCCAGAGGGAGGATTTTGTGAGGTGTTACCGTATGAGAATTAGGAAACTTAGGGTGTGTCCCTGTTTGCCCTGACTGCAAGGAAGTGCACAGCAAAATTGAAAGCTTAACCCAGAGAGTTTAAGAGTTAAAGTTTAGCCAGAGAGTTAAGTTTAACTCACAGCTTTTAAAAAAATTTCGTCAACATATTACATGTCAGTTTTGTGAGGTGCCTCATGTTCTTCTCAAAAGAACTGGATATTTATAAACAAACACACGCAGCAATCAGCAAACAGTTGCCAGTTTGTATGCACGTTCCTGGGTTTCTACTTGGGCCTATTTCTCAGCTTGGCAAAGGCCATGTTCCTAAGTCTCTTGCATAAAAAAGAATCCCTCCCTGAGGCCCTGAATGCCATCTCTGCTAGAAAAGGCAGAGCTCATCT
>RJWJ010042985.1:0-12802 GCA_004363605.1 Indri indri | reverse complement strand
GTGAAGGGAGGGGCCTGCCTGGGGTGCGGGTCTCGCCCTCTGGGTGTTTCTGAGCCTGCGGAGAAAGTCCACAGGGACCTGGGAGCTAGTTACCTGCTTTGGTGTCTGTTTGCCAAAATCAGGAGGAAGGAACATTTCGCCTTCTCCAGGGTCAAAGCCACGTTTGTGCACTGGTGGATCTGCAGGTTTTAGAGTCCTGGAAATAACGTCTTTGGTTTATACATTCGCAGTGTCCTGGTGCAGTTAGAGCGCCAGCCCTGAGGGCCCCCCAGGGGTTCCTGTGTAGTGGCCGGGGGGTGAGTGGGGGCCGACAGAAGGTTAGTGGAGTCTCTGAGTGCAGGTGGGATTTGCCCAGACACGGGGGCCCTGAGAAACTTCAATTAAAATTTTATAAACATATTCTTGTGTCATTGTGTGGTCAAGCTGGGGCACATTCTGCAAATCTAAGGCACAATTGTCTAGTTTTGTTCTTCGGAATTCCTGGAATTCCATGATTATAGTGATGATGATGATGATAACAATATTGAATGTTTACGGAAGGTGTTGGCATATGCAGCACAATACATCTCCATATGTCTACCTGTGTCTATATCTATAATCATCTGTCATCTATATGCAAATACAACACCCAGACAGGCTCCATCCACCGGCTTTATGGGTGGAATTGGATGCACGGGGTGGGTGGGGGGAGCAGGTGGGCTCCCTGGGTCACAGAGCTCCTTGGTGGAACTGTCTTTGAATCCAGTCACCCTAACTGAAGAGCTTGGATGCAAACGGAATGGAATTTTATGTAAATGGCAAACAAAACAGAGTGACAATTTTAAATTGGTGAATTCTTTATATGAATTATCAAACCATGTGTACGCATATCCACACATGCAACACACCTGTGATACAGGCATTATTATTATCCCCATCTTACGAGAAAGAAAATGTTGGAGGCCAGGAGAAAGAAAGGAACCAGCTCGGAACCCCACATTCGGTAAATAGTCAGTAGAAGATCTAGTGACTGGGGCTGAAACCCACTTACCTTAGTGGTAGAACCAAAAACATCCGGGGATCACAGTCAGGACAGCTGGGGTTGTTCTCTTCTTATCTGTCTTTTTAAATTTTTATACTTTTTTTGAGATAAAATGAACATGTAAAATTTACCATCTATACCATTTTTAACTGTGCAATTCAGTGGTAACAAATATATTTACATTCTATTTTTCCCCTGCATCCCTCCCCTACTCTCCGGCCTCTGGCACCAATTATCCACCCATGATAATTGTAAAATGATACTCTATACTAAATCTTGATAGGCTAAAGTTCTCAACTAAGCGATGAATGTAAATTTATTTTACAAGTCTCGATGAGTCTCCCATGTCCTTCAGTGACCCATCGGTCAGCCGCAGTGAGCAGAGAGTTAAAGATTCAGCATCTCCAGGGGCCAGAGTCCATTTAGCAAATAGCTCTAGGACTGACCTGTTTCCTTTGTTAGAACCAGGGACAAGGAAAGTACAGAAGAGTAAACTCATCAATGAACTACAGATGGACAGGGATGCAGCAATACCAGTGTCCATTATAAAATACAAATATAAATTCCCCACCCAAAGCATGTGTGTTCTTTTGTGTGTGTCTGTGTGCAAGTACAGCCTATGCATGGTGAGTACATGTGTCTGAGAGTATTTAAAATCTTCTTTTCACAGGCATAAATTGAATGAACACATAGACGACATCATACTGAATTTATCTCTTTGCCATTCCTTTCTGTTCTCTAAACAGCTTTTGAAAACACACAGACTTGACAATTGATACAAAGTTTTTCACGAAGATTTTAACAGATGTTATTAGTGAATGAACTGAGTTGCCGGAGCTCTCAGTCGCACAGCAAAAGCAGCACAGACTCCGTAAACAATGTTAAAAACTGTATCACATTTCATGCATTGACTGAAAATTCGTGCAAGTCTAAATATTTTCAATCCATAAAAGAAATTAACAAAATCTTTGTAGAAGTAAGAAAAAAAAATAAAAAGATGTTAGCCCTACAGCGACCTTTATCATTCATTTGTGGGGTCATTTATTTCTGGTGAATATATTGTAGATTATATGCATTTTAATATAAAATGAGAAGAGAATTTGTATTATTCATTTCGAAAGCTTTTTTTATTAAGAGGAGAAATGAAATTCAATGAAAATCATCTTGCTGATAATTATAATGAAATATGAAGTGTTCTGAATATGTTCTACTGCAGGCAATATAGGAAAATGATTCTGTCTGCCCAGTGCCTGATTTAGTGCATAGTTTCTACAAGGCTTGGTCCCTGTTCCTCTCCAAATGTGAGCACCACCTGGTAGTTGGTAAAGTTACTCCAGAAGACAGATGTGCCTTGAAAGAGGAGGAGACTCGTGGATGATCTTGTTTCAGTTCTGCCAGACATACCCGTGTACCGAGACGTTATGGGCAGTCGGTCAGCAGCAACACTGTGGCCTCAGTGTGGTCTGGGTAGACCGTCCCAGTGGCCACAGGGAGGGGATGTACGGCTGAGCACGTCTGCAGCCTGGCACCACCGCGGGTTCCAGGGAGGAGACGAGGTGGACAGAACCACGTGCAGCTGTATGCAGACAGCACTCAAATTGTTAACTCCACACTTTGACACAGGATGTTTTTTAACCTGCCCAACACAATCAGCTTTTTAAAAAATAAATTAACAGCGATGCCAAACCGGGTATGAACAGGTGAAAACAATACTGTGTGTAGCCGAGATTTGAAGAAACGCACTTTGAGGTGTAGATTCCAGAAACACACGGGTCGAGAGGTCGCAGCTTCCCATCACCATGACGACCTTGACGACTGCCACTTGGCGCCCAGAGGTGCTACTTTTACCATACGGGGTGCGATGAGGAGAAACCAAAGACTTTAAAATAAACGTCTGGGATTCGAGTACAATAACTGCACTTTAGAACACAAATGATTGTTTTAACTGGGAATAATGGGCCTGAGGGAATTTTGATAAAAGCATAAAATCTAGAATGAGCATTTCTAAAGCCAAATGCAACTTTCAGAGGGATTGAAGGACTTCAGGTCTCTTACCTATTTTAATCTAATTAGTTTAAAAGTGAGATTTGAAATTCAGAATGACAAGCTAAAGGCTGGAAAAAGCCTTTTAAAAACGCATTTAATTGTTTTCATCAGACTTTATACCTTTTCAGTTGGAACACAGCTTAGAAGTTGCCGGGCATGTCTCCGAAAGAACGGAAGTTGATGTATGGGAAGGGAATCTGCACTCCGGTGTTTACTGCAGCTCTGTTGACAACAGCCGAAGTCTAGAACCAGTCTGAGTGCCCCTCAGTGGACGGACAAAGAAAACATGGCAGCCACACACAGTGCGATATAAATTCACTCGCACTGAGCCACATAAAGGAGTGAAACCCTGTCATTTGCAGCAACGTGCATGGACCTGGAGATCACTATGTGAAGTGGAACAAGCCAGGCACAGAAAGACAGATACTGCGTGTTCTCACCCACATGTGGGGATAAAACCATGGATCTCACGGACACAGAGAGTAGACTGGTGCCAGAGGCCGGGGAGTGGGGGAGGGATGCAGGGGAAAAATAGAATATAAATATATTTTTTACCACTGAATTGCACAGTTAAAAATGGTATAGATGGTAAATTTTACATGTTCATTTTATCTCAAAAAAAGTATAAAAATTTAAAAAGACAGATAAGAAGAGAACAACCCCGGCTGTCCTGACTGTGATCCCCAGATGTTTTTGGTTCCACCACTAAGGTAAGTGGGTTTCAGCCCCAGTCACTAGATCTTCTACTGACTATTTACCAAATGTGGGGTTCCGAGCTGGTTCCTTTCTTTCTCCTGGCCTCCAACATTTTCTTTCTCATAAGGTGGGGATAATAATAATGCCCGTATCACAGGTGTGTTGCAGGTTGTGTGAATAGAATGCGAATGAACCTGTTTGCATAGCTGCAGGCACACCTGTGTGTGGTCATCGGTTTCGGTTTTAGCCGTTATTGTGAAAGATAATAGTAGTCAATGAGAAACCTGAATAGATAACTGAAATACTGAGATGCACACAAATGCACTTTGTGTGTGATTTCATAATTAAATCAATTTAGTCTTACCTACGTTATGCCATAACTGATACCATCTGAAGATGTTAAATCAGTTCGTGTGCACAGGTTTTCATCGAATTCCGATAAATGTAAAATGCTTTCATCTGAGGCTAACTTGGAACTCAGGAAGGGCTAAAGGTAAGGCAATAGGACCCCACGGTCAAAAATTTCCAAGACAATTTATAAATCAAGAGAAACAATAAAATGGAGCATCGTGTTAGCTTGAAGGAACAAATCATAGTTATAAATTCTCACAAGGGTAGTTTAGCTTCTGTGGCAACGCCACAAACAGGTTGAAATTTATTGAATTTGTTTTATGGGTTGAACAGTCTTTCATTGGCACCTCGACTCTTTCTGATATACTTTAATGAAGATAAAAAGGTTGGAAATATCTGGCATTGAAGGCTTGTTAGATTTATAACCACGGAGCTGGGAGTTATTTAGCTTGCTGTGCCCTAGCATGATTTAAAATGCACACATGTGAGAGCACTCCTGTTGGATCTGGAAAACTTCAAACGAAAATCACGATAACAGCTTCCGCGTACAAGTGATTTTAAACATCATCTCAGAGACCCATCTTGAATTAATTTATTATCTGAAACATAAAGAAAACTCCCAAGAATATGAATTCGCTAATCAGCTTCTGATGTATTCAATATATTGTCAATATTTTGGAGCTGTCTGTACAGATGTGCCATGAAATTCCCCTTTGCTTGGAAATAATCGGAAATTAAAAATAACTTTATCTCCATATTCATATAGGAAACTAGTTTTTTACAGTTCAAAATACAGGTACCAGGGACAGAACTCAGGCAAACCACGGGATATTGTCTAAAACATCTTGGTCTGTGCCGAGTCAGATTTTGATGGCGTTATCAACTACGGCATCAATGCATCTTATTCATCCTTTAAATTCCAGTATGAAGGTAGGAAAAAATGTTTGGTAAATAAAATGGCATCAGCGTTTTATGTAATATGTTGAAACATGCTTTAACGCCATTGCTGCGAACACATCTCACTGTGCGCTGCCTGGACGCCTCTTTCTAAATAACTAATTTAAAACAGTTGAAGAGTTAGGATTTGATCAAGGCAGGATATGATTCAGATTTGTTCTCGTCTTGCGTGAAGATTTCATGCACTTCAAATCCAATTAGTTTATTTGGTACACGTGACCTTCCCAATGACCTTTCTCAAATACAGGATGCTGGTCTGTGTTTATCATTAGCAGAAAGAGCCATGCCAAATGGTACTTTTAAACCTATTTTCTGATTCAAATTTAGTAGATCTAATAAAAAAAAATACCTTAGGCTTTGCAGCTGCCTCCATTTGTACATGCAAATTCAGTAATTGCTTATATAAATTGAGTCAACTGTACATGCAAACAAGCTGTTAAATGTTCAATTAATCAGTTTGCAAAAAAAAAAAAATAATAATCTCTCCATGTTCTCGCTACCAGCAAACTCTTCCCCAAATCATTTATATGAGCCGAAGAACAGTCTAATATTTCATCTGCACATGCGACGAGGTTGCTGTATTTCCTGTGACTTGGCTCTGGTTCATTCATTCACCCAGCACGGTTTTCGCCACACATTGTGTCGGGCACAGAGATTCCCTGGTTCTAAAACTGAGCAAACAAAGTTGGTATTAGTAAAACATTGATGCTCTCATTCTGTTTCACAATCTCCCTTCTTCCAGGTGGCCCTCAAAGGTAGATAGAATGATGCTATAGAAAGGGTGCAATATTGATAGCCAGTTTTTACTCTCAGCTGATAGAATTTGTGGAAATAACTTCTGTGCTTTTTGACAAATGCCCCCTGTGTGACATGAGGGTCAGCGGCTCTCGCTGGCTTTGCTCTGTGCCGAGTCCACACTCTGTCCATGTGTGGTCATTCTCCTCCTCGTTCACGTGTGGTGGTCCCGGGGGGTCCTCACGTTCTCCTGTGCACGTGGGTCCCTGGGGGGACCTGTCCAAGACCTGATTCCAGGGTCAGGGCAGGTTCCACATCTAACAAGCTCCAGAGACGCTGATGACCCAGGTGCCTGGGTGGGGTGGTTGCTGCTCACCACGTTTGCTCACCTGGCTTGGACTTCGGATCCGTCCTCCGAAGGTGGAGTTTAGTTAGAGTGAGAGGAAGGTGTTTTGTGTTTTGACAAAGATAAACATGCAGGAATGGGCAGTACTGGGCGGGTATAAACTGAGGAAGGCAGGAGTCAACAAACCTTTCTTTGGACACCCCAGTTTTTCTTAATTTTTCCTTACGGGTGAGAAGAACAGGGATCTAGCCCATTGTCCCCCTTGCAGGAAGCAGTTGTAGCTGCGACGTGCTGGGTCCTGGTGAAAGGGGCTCTCCCTGGAGCCTCTCGGCATCAATCCAACAATCTTTCTCCTACCCAGTCTGGCATCTGAGAAAAGTAAGTAATTTTCCCAATTTCGCACTACCTGTGAGAGGTGCAGCGTAATCCTCGGCCGATTGTGTGTGACTCCGGAGTGTGCTTTGCAAAGCTCTCCCCACTATCACCTGGCAGTTCCTGCTTCTATCTCGACACAATTACTGGTTCAGTGGCAGAAGGTACATTATGCAGTGAAATGAAAGAACATTGATTTTATCAGCTGATATTATTTAAAACATCAACATTTGGCATAATTCATGTCACTCAAAATGATGACCTATTCAAGGATTTGGATTTCTACATTTCTCAGATTTAATGAAGATATAGTTTAATGGATATAGCATTCTATGAAAGTTCCTGTTAATATGTATGCTTAACAGGAGAAAAAAAAGTCTCGTCACTTCCAAGATGTGCATTTGGATATGTGGTTTTTACAATCCTTTCTAAAGTAAAAAGATAATCTATTCATAGCATTTGGGCCAAAAAGTTCTGAGAACTATTTTATCTATGACTTTCGAGAATTGAAAAAAAACTTTCTTTTCTTAAAAATTAAATATGTGAGTATGTATGAAAATGAAAGAGTATTCTCATTTTGGGGAGTTTTCTTCCTATTCTTTGTGCATAGCTCTCATGAAACAGATAGAAAACTTTTTCTAGGCATCTTTCTAGAAATACAGGTGGACTTAACCCTATTTATCACCTGGTATGACTCGACCAGTGTGTCACGAGCCCCAATATAAACACTCCTGCTGCACTCTCGGGCATGGTGTGGGAAGAGACATATTCCTCCTTTCTTCTGACTTCTCAACAATATATGAAGACGTTTGTTCAGTTCTCAACAGCATACACTAATAAGGACATAGGAAAAATGAAATATTTTAAAAATAGTAGCCAAGATGATGAGATGTCTTTGGGTAGCAGTTTAAATGCCAGCCCGGGGAAGCGGGAAGTTGGAAATGAGATAGTTCCCCAAGCACATGAAGGGTTGACCTCTGGACTCCGCGGAGCCCACGTGTGGAACTGAAGGAGGCCTGTTGGCCTCGGTAGGAAGCAGCTGCTTGTATTCTGCACTGAGGATGGAGATTCTGTCCCCGCCGTTGCAGGCTGTGGTGTGGTGCACGGACACCCAGAGGTCGGAGACCACAAAGTCTGGTGCTGGGGAGGGACTTGAACACCAGAGGAGGGACACAGGGTGTCCTCGGGCCTCTTCCAGTGTCCAGGCTGGGCCCCGTCCTGGATGCTGTTCACCTGCAGGCAGGTGCAGGTAGCAGGCAGGTTGGTTTAGGCAGAGCGACCCAGGGCAACGACATGAACCATCAGGAGTCTATTTTTCCTTCTTCTCAGGTACCTCTCGCCCTCCTGGGTAACTCTGTTCCCGTTTCTCTGTCAGTCAATGACCAAGTTCCTCCAATCCGATGGTGTGTTCAGTCCTGGAGTTCCAGTTACTCCAGTGACTTGCACCCAACTTCAATGTACCTGCGCCAAAATGTACCTGCAGAGCTCGCCTCCAGGCCCCGGTAGACCCTGCGCAGGTGGGCAGGTGAGGGAGCCAGAGAGGATGTCCAGCCAGCACGCTGATGCCATATCAGTCTTCTCAGGTGAGACGGCCTTCGTGGCCAGCATAGGAGTTTCTGCCGCAGTGACAGGCTGGTGAGTCCTTTATTAGAAACCCTCAAGCCACACACACCTGCGACAGCATCACTTGTCCTGCGTACATCAGTTGTGGTGCCTGAGAGTGGATGCAGGGGCAACAGCAGGATTCGAGGCCGGACTGCAGGGAGGCACAAGGGACCAGAGCCCGGGGCCTGGGAGTGAGGTGTCCCATCGACCCTGGTCTGGGATGGGCAATTGGGCAGATTTTCATTCCAAGAGCTAGAGGTACCATCACACACGAATCCCAGGAATGTGAGGAACTGCGTTGAGGAGAATATCAATATCTTTAAAGGGAAAATAAGTATAAATCTCACATTCATCTTCTGACTGGCACAAAGGCAGTTTTCTAAGTTTTACAGGTGGCACAAATGCAAGGACATTTCCTAATTAATACTCAAATAGACTAAATAAGATTCGAATAGGGTGCCTGTGTCCACTTGCAATTTCAGAATGTAGATTGGTTTGACTCTACGCTAATTATTTCTGAATATTCCAGGCATGTCATTGCAAATCTGACTTTTAACTTACCAAACGGTCTCTTAATCATCAATTACTCGAATGATTATGGTGCAGAAACCGTTTTTTCTTTCTGATACGTGACCTGGTTTTGGGGTAATACACAGGCAGACTTATTAAGAGGAATCACTTAGAGGTATATTTAATCTTAATGTGTACTTTGATATAGTCCTTAAGTTATGCACACTCGTCAGTTTTGTATTCATATCAGAGACTGCTTTAAAATTGTATTAAATTTAATGTTTGCATTTAGGTACTTGTATTATGTGTTATGTATATATTTCCTGTAACTATGTATTTGATTACTGTATTAAAGTCGAGAAGCATTACTTTTATAAAAGCTCAGGCATGTACAGGTGTGTTAACAAGTGTGTGTGTGTGCGTTTGTGTTGTGCTTATGTAAAAAGAGGAGAGAGAGAGAAGATGAAGTGAAATCCAGGCTAAGAATCAAGGAGCTAAAGATTCTAACTGATATTTAAACAACAGGGGGAACAGAACGGGTTTGTGTGGAAGGCATATATTTCTGTAATAAAGTGAAGTATCTGGAGAATAATCTAGTTCTGTATTTATTCATTGACTTTTGCCTCCATTCCACAGGTAGTTATTATTAAATACCTGTTATGTTCCTGATACTGTGTGTGGGTGTAGGAAACATAATAGTAAAGCAAACCGGTCTGTCTTCCTTCTCCTCGGAGCACAGATTCTATTAGAATTCGCGTTAATCAAATCATCGCTCAGAAACAAATCTAGAATGCAGCTGTGACAAGAGCCCGAGCGAGGCCGATGGGCATTAGGGGCTGTGATGGGACCCTGAGCCAATCCCAGATGTCAGGGAGGATTGCAAAGATAATTGACTGTCTAAAGACAATCACAGGCGTATTCTAATAAATTAAATTAAAGGTGCCCGTACGAATATTGAAACAAAAGATTAAAAGCGTGAAAGTGTAATTGATAAACCAATAGTGAGATTACATAGGATAATAAATAATACTCCTTTAACACCAGACAGTGCCTAGAAAGAGGGTAACAGGGGTAAAGAAAAGAATAAATAGGGCACATGGAATGCAACTAGCAAGCTATTGCATTTAAACACAAGCACATCGACAGTTACATTAAACATAAATGGTCTAAACAGAGATTCCCAGATTAGATAAAAAAGCAAGACATTGGCTCTCTCTCTAAACCTTTTAAGTAAAAATATATAAAATTATAAGATAAAATTCAAAGAATGAAAAAAATATTCCGGGCAAACACTAGTCCAAAGAAAGCTTAAGTAGCTATATTAATATTGAAGTAGCCTACATGGCAAGGGATATGGCCAGGTGCAAAGAGAGACAGGTAATGATGAAGAGGTCAATTCGTCAAGAAGAAATGCCATTTTTAAACGTGTGTGCAACTGATAACAAAGCCTCAAGGTAAATCTGACAGAGCTGGAAAGGGAAGCTGATAAAGTTAGTAAACTATCCAAAAAGAAAACTCAAAATGTAGAAACTAACAGTTTTTGTATGTATTATCAATGAAAATTACAATTAACAAAATACATTAACAATAGCATCAGAACTACAGGATTGTTAGGAATAAAACTAAAATATGTGTGCAAAATTTCTTTGCTTAAAACTACTACAAAGTAATTGGTGGGATAAATTGAGTAAATCTAAATGAATCTCTTAAGAAGAACTATATACCGTGTCTATGGATATAAAACTCAACAAAGTCAAATAGTCAATTCTCTCCAAACTGACTTATAAATCCAACACAATGAAAATTACAGAAGCCTATTCATGTTGAAATTTGCAATCGCCTTGTTGGGTTTTTTTGTTTGTTTGTTTGTTTGTTTGTTTGTTTGTTTTTTTGAGGCAGACTCTCACTCCATTGCCCGGGCTAGAGTGCCGTGGCTTCAGCCTAGCTCAGAGCAACCTCAAACTCCTGGGCTCAAGGGATCCTCCTGCCTCAGCCTCCTGAGTAGCTGGGACTACAGGTGCTCCCCACCACACCTGGCTAATTTTTTCTGTTTTTAGTAGAGACGGGGTCTCACTCTTGCTCAGGCTGGTCTTGAACTCCTGAGCTCAAGCAATCTTCCCACCTTGGTTTCCCAGATTACAGGTGTGAACCACCTCGCCTGGCTGAAATTTGCAATCTCTGTCTCAAATTTATAAGGAAAATAAGTGGCTTAGAATAGCCAAAGTAATTTTTGAAAAAGAATACTACCTGATTTCAGGATTTTCTGTAAAGGTAGATCATCCAGATAATATACATTGGCATGATCATGGATGTATAGATCCACGGACCAGAATAGAAACAGACAATGATTTCTGACAATCTGGCCAAGGTGACTTAGTGAATGAGTATTCAATGGATAGTGCTGGAACTGTTGGGCACCCAAATGTACAAAACTATTACTTAAAACTCACACGTCAAACCATAAAAGAAAAATTAATAGATAAGACTTCCTTAAATAATAAACTGCTTTTTGAAAGACATTGTAAAGTAAATGAAAAGCCAAGACACAGAGGATGGCAGAAGATTTTTGGAAAACAGGTATCTGATAACAGACTAGTAACTAAAATATTAAGATACAGAGAATTCTCCACACTCAGTAATAAAAAAGATAAATAATCTAATATATAGTGGGCAGAATAATTGAACACTTAATCAAATAAATGTAGATGTTAGCTAAACACATTAAACGATGTTCTATCTCATTAGTAATTAATGCAATGCAAACTAAAACCACAATGTGATACCACTACACATTTAAAATGACTAAAAACAGACGAATAAAAAACTTGCAACATTGACAAAACCAACAATGTGTCCCCCAGAGTGGAGTCATCGGCACGCCGTATTCATTGTCTTTGAAAATGCAAAGTGATACAACCAATCTTGAAAACAATTTAGCAGTTTCTTATGTAATTAAACATACACTTACCATAAGTCCCAGCAATTTCACTATAGTGACATGAGATAGCACACTGAAATTAATATTAAGCATTAATTCATATTAAATGAAATGAAATGAAACACAACTACTTTAGTCATAATTGCCAAAACAAGGGGAAAAAACAAGTGCCCATCAAATTTTGAACAGATAAACCTTTTGGTACACACAGATCATGGAAAAGGACTCAATACTGGAATCCAGTGATTCATGCAATAGTATCCATGACTCTCAGAAGCACGACTTTAAGTTAAGGAAACCAGACACGGAGGTCACACGTGTATGACTAATTAGAAGTCATTCTGAAAAGGTCAGATCTGTGTTCATCAGCGGCTGTGGGTGGGCCAGGGATTCCTGCAAAGGGGAAGAAAGCAACTTTTAGGGTGATGGAAATATCCTGTCTCTTGATTTTGGTCGTGGTTAAAGGTCTTTAAATACATTGTCAAAGCTCATTAAGTTATACCCTTAGGAAGAATGAATTTTGCCATTTGTCAATCATTTCTCTTACAAGGTGATTAAAAAGGAAATGAAAATTTTCACTGTCATGTGGTAGACAGATCACAGAACCAGTGGGAGTGCACGTGGCGGGCGCTAGTGAGGTCCCTTGTAAGGACAGCGTCTGGAATCACCCGTGTCTAGTTTGATCAAATGCGTTAAGACGTGCAACGCTGCTGCAACTGCAACACTCTCTGGAACTCAATAGATACCAGCAATTGTCATATGTACTTAAGAGCAAACCCTGAAATATGTTACCAGTGTCGCCTCTCAGCACAGCGAGATGCACAGAATCATCTCAGCCTAGGGCACGTCCTCATTGCAGTGTCTTCTCTTGCCCCTGAACAAATGATCCTATAAAAAGATACTGAGCACGGATCCGCAGTCTACATCTCAAGCCAGGAATAGCAACGCTCACCCCTGGGGTCTGAGGACCTCTTCCTTCTCTGATTTTATAAATAGAAGGTTTTCTTTTGTTGTTGCTGGCAGTCTCCAGGGGCAAAAGAGTGGATGGACTAACCTCTTTGTGTCCACTGGGATTTCAGATACTTTTGGTAGTGGACTTAAAAGAATGATTTTACCCATGTATTTCAGTAAAAGTAACTTGGTTTCATCCTTTTTTTCAGTTTTTGCTTTTGCATAAAATATTTTTCATGAACCATTATCTTTTATTAAAGTTTCTGTTTTATTC
>RJWJ010042984.1:0-12775 GCA_004363605.1 Indri indri | reverse complement strand
AAAATCAAGGAATATTTTAACCATGTTGATTCTACTGATCCATGAGCATGACATGTTTTTCCTTTTGTGTTGTCTGTGATTTCTTTCCTCAGTGTTTCACAGTTCTCTTTGTAGAGATCTTTCACCTCCTTGGTTAAATATATTCCTAGTTATTTTATTTTCTTTGTAGCTATCATGAATGGCATTGAGTCTTTGATTTGACTCTCAGTTTCATTGTTATTCATGTATAGGAATGCTACTGATTTGTGTGCATTGATCTTGTAACCTGAGACTTTGCTAAATTTATTTATCAATTCCAAGAGTCCCTTGGTTGAGTCTTTGGGGTTTTCTAGATATAAGATCATATAGTCATCATAAAGCAATGGTTTGACCTCCTCTTTTCAAATTTGGATACCCTTAATTTCTTTCTCTTTTCTGATTGCTCTGGCTAAGACTTCCAGCACTATGGCTAATAGATGTGCTAATAGTGGACACCTTTGTCTTGTTCCAGTTCTTAGTGGGAATGCTTTCAGCTTTTCCCCATTCAGTCTGATATTGGCTATGAGTTTGTCATATATGGCTTTTATAATCTTGAGTTATATTTCTTCTATGCCTAATTTGTTGAGAGCTTTTATCATGAAAAGGTGATGAATTTTGTGGAATGCTTTTTCTACATCTATAGAACTGATCGTATGATCTTTGTTTTTGCTTTTGCTTATGTGGTGAATCGCATTTATTGATGTATATATGCTGAACCATTCTTGTATCCCTGGGATGAAGCCCACTTGGTTGTGGTGGATTATTTTTTGGTGTGCTGCTGGATTCCTGCATCTATATTCACAAAAGATATTGGTCTGTAGTTTTGTTTTTTCTTGTGTCCTTTCCTGGCTTTGGTAGCAGGTTAAACTGGCTTCATAGAATGAGTTGGTAGGATTCCTTTCCTCTAGATGTTATGGAATAGTTTCTGCAATATGGGTACCAGCTCTTCTTTATAGGTCTGGTAAAATTCAGCTGTGAATCCTTCTGGTCTGAGGTTTTTCTTTGTTGAAAGCTTTTTTTATTACTGCTTCAATTATGTTGCTCATTATTGGTCTGTTCAGGAGTTCTATTTCTTCCTGATTGAATCTTGAGATGTTGTATGTGTCCAGGAATTCATCCATTTCCTCTATGTTTTCAAGTTTATATGCATAGAGATTTTCATAGTACTCACAGATGATATTTTGTATTTCTGTGGTATCAGTTGTAATATCTCCTTTTTCATTTCTGATTTAGCTTATTTGGGTCCTTTCTCTTCTATTCCTGGTGAATCTAGCAAGAGATCTATCGATTTTGTTTCTTTTTTTGAAGAATCAACTTTCCATTTCATTGTTCCTTTGTATTTTTGTTGTTGTTGTTGTTGTTGTTGTCCATTTTATTTAGTTCTGCTCTAACCTTAGTTATTTTCTTTTTCTGCTGGCTTTGGGTTTGGTTTGTTCTTCCTTTTCTAGTTCCTTGAGGTGTGACATGAGATTGTTAATTTGTGTTCTTTCTGTCTTTTTGTAGGCATTTAAAGCTATGAATTTTCCCCTTAGGATGGCTTCTGCTGAATCCCATAAATTTTTTAGCTTGTGTCACATTTGATGTTCAGTTCCAGGAATCTTTTGATTTTCATCATAATTTCATTATTGACCCAGTAATTGCTCATCAGCAGGATGTTTAATTTCCATGACTTTGTGTAGAATTGAGTACTTCTCTTGGAATTGATTTCTAGTTTTATTCCACTGTGATTTGAGAAGATATATGGTATGATTTCCATTTTTTTAAACTTGTTGAAACATGCTTTGTGGACTAATATATGATCTATCTTAGAAAATGTTCCATGTGCTGATGAAAAGAATGTATTTTCAGTATATTTGTGGTAAAATATTCTGTAGATGTCTGTTAGGCCCATTTGTTAAATTCCAGTGTTTCTTTCTTTATTTTCTGCTTGGATGATCTGTCCAGTTCTGTCAATGGGGTGTTGAAGTCCCTGGCAATTACAGTACCGCTAATTATCTCCTCACTTAGATCTAGTAGGGTTTGCTTTATGAATCTGGATGCTCCTGTGTCAGGTGCATAAATATTTAGAATTGTTATGTCTTCTTGTTGAATTGCTCCCTTTACCATTATATAATGACCATCTTTGTCTTTCTTTACTATTGTTGATTTAAAGTCAATTTTATCTGTTATGAGAATGGCTAGACCTGCTTTCTTTTGGTTTCCATTTTCATGCAATATTTTTTTCCATCCCTTCACTTTGAGCTTGTATGAATCCTTGAGGGTTAGATGTGTTTCCTGGAGATAGCAGATACTCGACTTATATTTTTTCATCCATTTCATCCAGCAATCCCACTACTTGGTATTTACACAAAGGAAAAGAAGTCATTTTATCAAAAAGACACCTGCACTCAAATGTTTATTGCAGCAAAATTCACAACAGCAAAGATGTAGAATCAACCCAAGTGCCCATCAATTCATGAGTGGATTAGGAAAATGTGTGTATGTATACTGTGGAATACTATGCAACCATGAAAAGGCTGAATTAAGGCCTTTTGCAACAATTTTGATGGAACTGGAGACCACTATCCTAAATGCAGTATGTAAAGAATGGAAAAAAAAAATACCACATGTACTTGCTATTAAATTGGAACTAATCAATGAGCTCATGTGTACAGAGGGAAGGGAAGGAAACCCAGTGGAGATCAAGCTGTGGGGAACTGTAGGAGCAGGTGGGTGAAACCCTACCTAATGCGTACAATGAACACCACCATCTGGATCATGTGCACACTTGCAACCCTGACTCAAGCATAACAAAATCACTACATGTAACCAAAAATATTTGTACCCCCACAATATTTTGGAAAAAAAAAAAAACAAGGAACAGAATATACAAACCTAAGAAAAGTATATTTTCTTGCTACCTAAGAGCAAGAAAGCTCTTGCAAGAGCAAGGTTCCAAATATGAGCAGGATCCTACTAATGAGGTGTTTTTGCCAAGACCCTATTTATAAACAATCTGCACAGTGAAATAAATAATCTTATGAAACATAAATATAACCTGAAATTACCTAGAGACAGGGAGAGACAAGGAGAGGTGAATCCAGACAGAGGTATTGTGGCAGTGATGTCAAGAACCATTGGCGTGTCTTCATAACTGTGGCCAATGGAGCTTTCCCTTGCAGTTCCAGTTCTAGATGAGGTATGGCTTTAAGAGTATCCCTGGAATTTTAGCCTAGACTCTGCTTCTTCAGACATCCCAATGTTTCTGAAAGCTATTTATATATTTTAATGAGGAACTTTCACTTTAAGGACCTAATTATATTCTATGGTCTATAATTCATCTTACTGACATATAGAATAGGTTACTGTTTTTGTTTTAAAAAAGTATTTTTGAAAAATATACATACAGTTTCTTGTACATAAATAAAATATCTCTGGAAGGACAAATAAAAACTGACAACATTCGTTGAATAAAAGTACAAAAATTAGGAATCTTAGAAAAAGAGATAGGAGAAAGGTGCTTTATGATATTCCTTTAAAAGTTTCTAATCACGTGAAAAAATTATCTTTTCAAGAAACAATCAATCAATGTAAAGTCTACAAATATGGAAAGAACATAAGTATGTACTTCTTGCAAACTTTTGGTTGTAGGACTAAAATAATCAATGGTGTTACTGAATTCTTACTTCATGCCAGAGACTTGACCCAGTGCAAGAAGTAGAGTAGAGAACAAGACATATTAAATTTCCTGATTCTAAGAAGACAGATAGAATTACAGATAAGAGAATGAGCACATTAATAGTTATATGAATAGCCTACTGGTATTTGCACAGGAAAGCAAGATTATCATCACCACATTGATTAAGCTAACCAGTACTAGTCATTACCAAAAGCTTATTTTATATATGTAAGTATATATATCATATAAATTATATTCTATTTATATACATATACTTTATGTAATACTCACATATGATATATATTATATATACTATCCTTATACACATTTAATAAGCAACATCTTGGTTATTTTAAGAGGTTAATAAACTTCTAAATCTATTCAATTTTTAAATAAATATAAGAGTTTATATAATCTTGTTTGATCAAATATGCAAAGAAATATTTTTGTGAATATTTTCCCTCTCTCAAATGATACCCAAGTAGATGACTTCATGGCCAATAACCAGTCAGATGAGTCATAATTTTAAGCCTTTTGAATTTTCTCATCATCTAGGAAAGAGAGTATCCTAGCCCTTTCAAAAATTATAAATGTTTTTGTTAATTATTCAAAGTGTCAAAGATAATCATGGAAAGTACATTAAGTCATTTGAAGATGGTACATTAAAAAATGCCCCCTGAGTAGATGTTCTCTTTAAACTACCTCTAGCTGACTAATCAAAACTGAAAGTTGTTTTTTTGTTGTTGTTGTTTTCCTTAGAGTCAGGAAACTGAGTAAACATCAGGTTTCTCAAATAATACTATATAAAGTTAGAAAATGATGACATGTTAATCTTCAGAGTTCTGAAACCCAATATGGACAAATGTATGAAGAATTCTACTTACTATTTTGCAGATCTTGGAAGAGTCATGTTCAGCAAAAGGAGGCAGGATCATGTGAGCATTAAAGCCAAAACTCCAGAGTAAGACTTTCTGGAACAAGTACCAGTTGGGCCATTTATTAGCTCTGTGATTTTCAGCAAGTTGATCTCTCTATATCTTAGTTTCTTCACCTGTAACATAAGGATTATATTAGGATGATATCACAGAAGATTGTTCAAGGATCACAAAGAATAATCATGTAAAGCACTTATCCTAGTATCTGGCAAGATATTAATAGATTAGCTATTTCAAAAAATAATAAATGATTGAGGACCTCTTTTTTACAGTGTTTGGCTTACACTAGTCTCTCCCTATATCCCTGCACATACCCAATAGGGCACATAAAGGTCTCAACTCTCTACAACATTGGGAAAGAGTTTTGAGCCTGCTGAGTATTTCCCACTAAGAAGATAGGTTGATGTGAATTGAGAATCTCAATTTTGGGCTTATATATGTTTATTTTTGTCTCCCTTCTGAAATGAAGCAAATGTAGGGTGTTGAAGAAGGCTATTTTCCTGACTCAGTGAAATAACAAAGTGAAAAAGAGTTGTTCCTTAAGTGTCCTGTACCTATTTTTAGGAATTCCTCTATCCTAGACCTGTTTTTAGAAGTCAGTCGTTCCAGAACACAGTAAAACCAGGATAAGAACTATGGGGGGAAAAAAAATGAAAGAGGAACCATCAAGTTCTCACGAAATTTTAGAAGATGTTACTCAAATAATTCAAACAATATTGTTTGGTTTAGGAAAATCCCTCATGGAAATACTCACTGAGGATCACAGTTACATACACATTCAGTCAATCTCAACAAATGCTACCTAAATAATAAAAGCTAGGCCTATAGTTTAAAGACATTAAAGATGATGTATTCTCAGAGAATTTCTTTTCTTTTCTTTTCTTTCTTTTTCTTTCTTTCTTTCTTTCTTTCTTTTCCTTTTTCTTTCTTTCTTTCTTTTTTTTTTTTTTTTTTTTTTTTTTTTTTTTTTTTTTTTTTTTTTTTTTTTTTTTTTTTTTTTTTTTTTTTTTGAGGCAGAGTCTCACTCTGTTGCCCAGGCTAGAGTGCAGTGGCATCATCTTAGTTCACTGCAACCTCAAACTTCTGGGCTCGAGCGATCCTCCTCCCTCAGCCTCCTGAGTAGCTGGGACTACAGATACATGCCACCAGGCTGAGCTAATTTTTTTTATTTTCATGTAGAGATGGGTTCTTGTTCTTCCTTGGGTTAGTCTCCAACTCCTGGCCTTATGCAATCCTCCCACCTCAGCCTCCCAAAGTGCTTGGATTACAGGTGTGAGCCACCATGCCTGGGCAGAAAGTGATTATTTCTGAATAGCAAGGGTTGGGCTATTGGGGAGTCCTTTACATTTTCTCTTGGAAAATATTCATTCTCATAAGACTAAAGTGGCAGAGAAAGCCATTTCTTTCAAAACCTGATTTTCATTTCTCTAGTAAGAGAACTCCAGTTTTTACTCAGAGAATGAACAAAGAGCACATTTATCTCTTTTTCTTGCTGCAAGATATGTATAAGTTCTGGTTAATAAGTATGCAAACCAAAGTATTATTTGGCCACTTCTATGAACTTCTCTTATAAAATCACTATATTTTGTAATCTTTTGGATTTATTGAAGTATTTTACTGTATGGTAATAACACATTACAGAAATAAGTAAGTAAATAAATAAAAATATCAAGTTCCCAGTTATTTGGATTCAGGCACATTTTAGGTATATAAAATTGTTTCTAAAATGTTAATTTTAAGATTTCATTTTCCTTTCTACAGTTGGTCTGGCTTTAGAAGCCAATTTGTACACTGAAATAAGTTAGAAGTGGGAAATAACAGACCTATTGCTTTGCTTTGCTGTTCAGGTGACCCCCAGAAGTTGACTTGAGACTGTAGCACCCTGACACTTAGATTGTGCACTCTGCAACTTATAATTTACCAAGATGCTTGAACACACTCAGAGGGAATAATAGTAGAACCCAGAATTAAATAAATAAATAAGCCAAATAAGATTTAGGAGGATTTTTTCCTACCGCTTTCACAGAAAATCACTTTGCCAATATCACCAGGTATGAAATGAAATATTTTGTTCTTTGAATATGGTGGAGACAAAATGACAGAATCTGTCTGGGGAAAAATATTGCTTTCCTGAACCCTGAACCAATGACCCATGGTTGAGGTCCTTTAAAGAAGAGCAACTGAATTCAGTTTTCTGTTTAGTTTTGATTTGTTTGTTTGAGGGGTGGGTTAGTGTGAAAGAGAAATGTAAAATGCTTTGCTCTTGTGTTCTAAAATCCAAGAACACGGATCATAATAATAACATGTGGTAAAAAAGACAAATTATAAATTGTAGTCCTATTTGGGGACCATTTCCAAATGAAGCCGAAAGGAGAGAGATAAAGTTATATTCCATTCATATCCTATTTTTGTAAAGAATATCCTGTAAATTTAAAAATACACACTCTATAGGATGTTCATTTATAGGTTTGAAGTGCTTTTATCTGACAGAGAATACAAAAGGGGCAGATATTGGATGGATAGGAAAAACAATGTCTTTTCTCTGTAGCATATTTAGCATAAATGCTCTATGAGCATTTAAGTGGACTTGTCCAGTGAACTTTAGAAAGAAATCTGGTCTGGAAATATAGATACATGAGTCATAGCACATAGATGACAATTTGGCCTAGAAAATTTAATTCTTCTGCCTTCATGCTTAGTCCAGGGCATGCCCTATGTCTGTTCCAAACTACATACACAAACACTCGAGACCTTTTATTTTGCTACTTACTATTACTCCCATTTGATTCTTACTACCAAATTAATTTGAGCTTCTTTATGAATTCATAAGGTCACTACAAACATGAGGAAGTAGACATTATTAAGTTTCTTAAGGGAATCTTAGCATTTGGCTCAGTAGAGCATGTAAAAAGACCTGCTGATTCTTCTACATGAAGACCACTTCACCACTTCAGACCCAGCTTGGTCCTAATCTAAGTGTATGTTTTTCCTTGAACATAGTAAGGAACATCCTTTTCTGGGTGCCCCATCTCTGCTTATATCATCACACCATCCTCCATCTCTCCCATACTAGAAACCTTTGAGTTTTAGATAATAAAGCTTAGTCTTACCAATAATTGCAATTGAAATATGAGGATCAAGGAAGATAGATTATTCTATTTAACCCTATCAAAATATTCTGTAAAATGTGAATTAGCATTGCTAATAATAATTGTTGTTCTCCGAATTAAAAACTTCAAATTCTCACTAATTGCAAAAATACATAATGTACCTATGAAATGTTAAAACATGTGGAATAAAATGGCAGCTAATGGTTGAAAAATACTGAAAGTACAAATAAGGAATACTGGAGCCTCATAAAAGCATGATTATTAAACATGAATCAATTGACTTCATCTATCCACTCCCTTACAAAGAAGAGTTAGTCATTAAAATATGAAAAGAATATCATTGCCATTTTCAATTAAAAGTATACTTATTATTTTGGACCCTGCAGTGTATCTGTAAGATGATTTTATTTTCTCAGTGTATGGGCAATCCAAATATATTTTGTCTGATTCAGCCTTCTTAAGTGAGATAATATTTCTTACTTAACTACTTGAAGACCACCTGGGGGTCTGAAACCTCATTATGATAAATTAACATTAAGTGGCTCAATGCTTAGGTAAGGCAAACATAAAAACCTATGTGTATATACATATATGTATAAATTCATAAACACACACACACACACACACACACACACACATGCACAGCACACACTGAATGATAAGAGGGTAAATAAAATGTTCCACTTCAAACTACATCTCCTAGAAACTCTCCTGGAACCTAGTATTTCAGTCTTTATAATGGTGTCATGGCTCAGGAACTGATTATAAGGATATGATAATTCAGGAAATTAAGGGACACATGCCAGCTACTCTCTCAGCAGGTATTCCTTCCAGCAGAACAACTAGCACAGCTGGTCTGCTCAGCCCAAGTGCGGGCTCAGCACTAGGTCCCACTTCAAAATCACTCCTCAGCATATCAGCGATTTCATGTTTCAATCTTAGCAAAATAGTCTTTTAAGAAAAGTGCTCCTTTGGAGGTATTGTTTTAACTTTGTGCTGAAATAAGAAAGGATCTTATAAGGAATATATTACATTATATTGTTTTATGATATTAATTCAACAATATGCTGAAATTTTCAAGTAATTGTTTTTAATGCAAGATGATCAGCCGGTGAGTTCAGGCTTGTAACATGGTTTATTTTACTACATTAATTTTCTTTTCTGCAAAATGGACATAATAGAATTTTTACCAATATTTGCTGAAAAATCATTAGAAAATAATGCTTCTAGTTATTTTTGTACTCTTCTGGCTTTTATTACCTTCAAAATAATTTTATCATTCATTTTCAGACGTGTTCTCAAACATTTTGAGAAAATCAACTTACCCATTAGGAACTAAGCCAATTAGATGACTTTTAAAGCAACATTTAATACTGAAATTTCACAAGTCAAAAATTATTTGACTAAATGCTTCATCCAGTATTACCTTCAAATTCCTTTTCATAAAACTGAAATAGGAGATACTCATAAGTTATAAAACTCACCTGGACCTGAATTTCAACACTAGTCTTAGAGAGGGGAACAAGTTGATGGCGAGATGCCAGTAGAAAAGAGATAAAAAGAAAAATGCTTAGGTCAGCTACACATAACCTAATACACAAATAATTAAGAGATGACTGTAAAGAGTAGTAATCCAAATCGGCATTGCTTCTAATGTTTCATAAATACGTAAAGGTTTTTTTTTTTCTTTTTTAACTCCTAGTCTTTTAAAGTATGTAGAGCTGCTATGATTCATACAAGTACTGAAACTTGAGAGCTTAAATTCTGGGGATATGTATATCCTCTCTCTTACCACCGTTCAGATTTATCCCTACTGAGGTAGAGGTAGCTATGGCAAATGACAACTTAGTTTTAAAACGTGACTGCCTCCTCTTAGTGTGATATTGTGCATTTTAATTTTAATTCATCTCTCCAGTTATCAGTTTTGTAAAATGGGCATAGCAATACCTCAAATGGGTTTTTATGAAAGTAAATGAAATAAACATATAAAGAACTTGGCACAGTGCCTAGTGTCTGATAATAATGACTAACACTTATTGAGCACATAATGTGTCATTTGGATTTACCAGTTGTAGCAGACACCTGTGATGGACCTCATCACGTAACTCTGGCCCCCTGATTTCAGCTCGGCTTTGATTGACAGTTCTATGCACATGGTCTAGTTGCCAGTGGCATTTCTGCTTTGGGCCACAAGGCTTTCTCTAACGCCAAGGACGACAAATCAGCCTCAGCCAGAAGTGAGGGCAAGTCACCTCCCTGGGGCAAGTTTCAAACGATGGGAAACAGGAGTTGATGAATAAAGTCCCCAGCCTCTCCTTTCTCTGGGGGGACAATTCTGAGGCCCCCCCCCATAGTGTTGAACCCCACTTGCCCACAATAGCAACCAACTCATTAATTTACCCCTTACTGGCTTTACTCCCTTCCATCTCTCCTTTATTCCTTACTTTCCCTTCCTAAATTGCCTCTCAACCAAATACAGCCTAATTCTTGTCTTCGGTTTTGTTCTCCAAGGAATTCAGCCTAAGGCAACCTAAGACAAGAACTTAGTGTGTGCCAGGCACTGTGCAAAGTACTTTATATGATTAACACATTTAATCCTTGCAATAAAACTGGGATGTAGCTACTATTTTGAGTCTCATTTTACATGTAAGGAAACTTAAGCTTAAGTAAATTTCCTAAGGTCTCACAGCTACTAAGTGACAAAGTTAAGATTCATATCCAGTATATCCAGTTAGTCCATAATTTTAAGTACTACACTTCCTGCACTAAGTGCTCAATATATGTTAGAAATATGTTGGTGGCTTTTCAGTAATCAAGATTTCTGAGTGCCAAACAAGACTTACTGAATCACAAACTCTGACAGTGATGGCTGAGATTAGAGTTTTTAACATGCTCCCCAGATGATTCTTATGTACGCTAAAGGTACATAGAACAAGTAAGATAAACTGTTATTATTTGAAGGTACAGGTGAATATTCTAATCATCAACCAATTATGACAGCAGTTTTGCCTAGTTTCCACTAAATGTATTTAATATATAGTTGCATTGAAAATTTACATAGAGAAGCTGCCAATTACCCCAAACTTAAGTCATCTCATGGGAAAAAGAAAAGACAGCAGCCTTTTAACAAAGTAAAGCAACAAAAAGCAATCCATGGTGATTGTGTGGGGCAGAAGGGAATGAATATTAGTCACAGTCATCCTGGACACAACTTGAAATCACCGTGGACTACCAGGGAGAGAAGATGAGAGTAAATGCTAAAAAGCAGAACCAATAATTTAAGGAAAGTAGTACAGGATAGCATCTGGAAAATGCCCTAATGCAGAGTCATTATTCCCTGATGATACTCAGTTAATATGCTAATTAGGCTTGGTAACAGCCACAGCTCTCTGAATCTTTAGTTACTCCAGTCGCTTTATACTACCTGGATTTGCTACCTTTCTTTTAAGGAAAGAATCAGCAATTCAATTTCTCTTGGTTATCGTGAGTGTCAAGGAGGTTATAACCATGTTGTGAACCCAACCAGAGTCCTCCTCTGCCCTTACTGAAAGGTCCGTTCGTTGAGCATGGATGTTAAGAGATCTAAAAAAAAAAAAAACACATTGAGCATGTGTATGCTAAGTGCTAGGCAGACACTATCTCATTTAACCTAGACAATATGCCTGTGAAGTCAATAATGTTCTCTTGACTATAGGGATGGGGGAATTTTAAATAACTCACACCAGTTTGCAGAGTAGTATATTATAGCAGAGCCAAGATTTCATTCAGTTCCTCTGACTTGCCTGCTACCAAAGCAAATAAATAATTTTTACTTGTTCTCTTGCTCTTTCAGCAGATTTTGACATTTATTCTCTCTAGAAGCACTCTCTTTCCTTGGCCTCTGTGACTATACCTTTTCTGGTTTCCCCCTACCTCATTAGCTTCCCCTTTACAGTTCTTTTTCAACACTATCCAAATACTAAATATTAGAGATTCTTAAATCTCCCTTTCAGGCTTCGTATTGCCTCATCCTACACTTATTCCCTGGGTATTCTCATCTATACCATCAAAATCAATTACAATCTGTGTGGCAATGACAGGTGAGATTTATATTTCGAAACATGTCCTGTTCCCTACTATCCAGATTCATATATCCAGGTCCCCACCTGACATCTCCCTTTGGTCATCTCAGTGACTACTTAAATCCATTCTGCCCAAAACCAAACTCAAGATTCACCCGAAAAGACAATTATCTTCTAGCTTGTACATGTGGAAACACATGAGAAAAAATTGTGGACAATAAATTCCAGCAGTTACTTGCTTTAAAAACTTCTTCAAACTGTCGTTCATTTAACAAGTAAGTTAATTTCAGACATCAAACTTGTACATGTGGAAACAACCCAAGTGCCCATCAATACATGAGTGGCTTAATAAAATGTGGTATAGGTGTACCACAGAGTACTACTCAGCCACAGAAAACGATGGTGGTATAGCACCTCTTGTATTATACTGGATAGAACGGGAACCCATTCTACTAAGTGAAGTATCCCAAGAATGGAAAAACAAGCACCACATGTACTCACCATCAAATTGGTCTTAACTGATCAGCCCTTAAGTGCACATACAGTAATAACATTCATCGGGTGTCGGGCAGGTGGGAGGGGGGAGGAGGGGATGGGTATATTTACACCTAATGGGTGCGGTGCGCACCGTCTGGGGGATGGGCACGCTTGTAGCTCTGACTCGGGCGAGTCAAAGGCAACATATGTCACCTAAATATCTGTACCCCGGTAATACGCTGAAATAAAAAAAATTAATGAAAAAACAACAAGAAAACCCAAAAAACAAACAAAAAAAACGTTATACCACCATCACTTCATTTTAAACTAGTGTACTAACTTTTTGTATTGTTCCAGTTTTATTTTATTTCAGAATATTGCAGGGCTACAGATGTTTAGGTTACATGTATTGCCTTTGCCCCGCCCGAGTCAGAGCTACCACTGTGCCCATCCCCGAGAGGAGCGCACCGCACCCATTGGGTGTGTATATACCCACCCCCACCCCCGCATCTGCCC
>RJWJ010042983.1:0-12793 GCA_004363605.1 Indri indri | reverse complement strand
AAAATATATGTATAAGCAGGTCATATAACCCATGAACTTTATTCCAGAATAATGAAGGAGGTAAGACAAAGGCCTGTAATGAAATGTAAAATGGGTGTTGGGTTCGAAGGGTTTAAAGAAAACCTCGGTGCCATGCATGGTCTTGCAGGCCCTCTGTAAATTATATGGATGTAGCCCTTTATTTTAAGTTTTTATTTTGAAATCATTTTAGACTTACAGAAAAGTTACAAAAATGGTGCAGAGAATTCTAGAATATTTTCCCCCCCAGCTTCCCCTTAATGCTAGTATCTTACATAACCAGAGGACAAGGACCCAAAATCAGGAAATTAACACTGATGCAAAACTGTTAACTAATCCACAGATTTTAGTCCACAGTTTCCACTATTATCCTTTGTCTGTGCAGGACGCATCTTGTGTTTTGTTCTCACATCTCTTTAGAGTCCTCCAATCTGGGACACTTCCTCACCTCTTCCTTTTGTTTCGTGACCTTCATGTTTCTGAGGAGTCTGGCCTGTTTTGTGTAATGTGCCTCACTTTGTATTTGTTGTTTTCTCCCAACTGGATTGAGGCCGGGTATTTTGGGCAAGAACCATGGAAGTGGTGCTGTGCCCGTGGCAAGAATCACGGAAGTGGTGCTGTGCCCGTCTCAGTAGATGACTTATGCCTGGAGGTGTTCGCTTCGGTCAGTTGATTAAGGTGGTTCCTGCCAGGTTTCCTCGCTGTAAAATTACTGTTTTTCCCTTTGTAACTAATAAGTATCTTGTGGGGAGCTGCTTTGAGACTATGCAAATATCCTGTTTCTCGGGGATTTTGCATCCATTAACGGTTTTGCCTGAGACAGTTATTACTGTGCTGTTAGCCTAATGGTGGTATTCTATTTCTGGAATTCCTTTTTCATTTGTTAGTTGGAATTCCACAATAAGGAAGAGCTGTCCCTTCTCCATTTATTTATTCTTTCAATTATTTATTTATGTTACTACTGACTCTGATAATTTATTTTGTTCTATAGGCTATAATCTCTTATTTTTATTATTTATTTTGTTGAAGATTTTTTTTTTAATTATGAAAACTGGGTTTCGGAAGACTGTGGGGAGCGGCTCAGGCCCACATCTCTTCCTCTGGGAAGAAGGAGACAAGTGGTAGGGAGGGAAGTGTCCTGCCCAAGGTCTTCTTTTCAGGGCAGGATCATTATGGGGCCAGGGGATCCTCAGGCCACGTGACCGCTCACTGCTGTTCACAGTTATGCTTTCTGGAAATGTGATGCTCTGATCCAAAGGCAGGTGAATGTCTGGCCAAGGCATAGCCAGAGCCACCCCACCCACTCACCGGGCTCTCTGTTCTGCCCTCCAAGGACCTTCTGGTGCTGAGCACGTGAGTGACAGAGGCAGAGACGCTGCTCCAGCTGGAAGAAGCCAGAACCAGCTCCCGGGAGGCTTGGCCTGGATACCGTCTCCCCGTCCCAGGTCCCTTCAGCCATCACAGCAGGTCCCTCCCCAGCCCCTCAACCCTCTTCCCAGTTGCCCCCACCCCAGAAAGGATCCAATCTCTACCCCGTTGGCAAACAGTCCCATCTACCTGTGGTCAGCCCCCGTCAGGGGGAGGGAAGTCACCTTGGGCGCTGAGGTCTTGCAGATCCCAAACTGACACCATGCTGCGTACTTTGTACCTTCAATAAAAGATTCCACTTCTCCTGCAGTTGGGGTGAGTCTCCGTGAAGGATCTTCCCTCAGGGTCGGGGTGTTTCCTTCCCTTCTTGTCTGTGCCTGGGCACCCAGCAGTTGTAGCTATGACTAGCCAGAGGACAGTCCCTCTGCTGGACAGGGAGGGAAACAGCCAGTCTCTTCATATTAAAAACAATCACACACGTTGGACAGAGAGGTTCCCTTGCTGACAGGACAGCTTTGTACATCACTAATCTCAACTCCCGCATCAAGAGGTCATTAAAGAGCAAGAATTTTGGAGTAAGTAGGATGAGGTTCAAATCTCAACTCTGTCACTTGGTTATGTGATTCGGTAAGTAGCCTTTCTGAACCTCAGTTTTTCCATCTGTAAAATGGATAACAATAATAACAATAATTACAGTCTAAGGTGAGTGGGAAGATATTAAATGAGATCATTTTTTACTGAGGGGCTTAGCACTGAGTCTGGCACACAGTAAGCGCTCCATATGTGCTCACTGTGGTGAGTAACAAGAGTCAGCTAATTCCTACAGTGTGAGCCTTTGGAACCCCCTGCCTCTGGCCAGAAGTAAACCGAGGACAAGGAGGGGCACTTGGCCTGTCCCTTGATCAAGACAGTACCCAGGGCCCCGCCCAGAGCAAAAGCAGGCCACGTCTATGCAGAGAGTCACAGGGCACATTCAGGGCAGTTTTTGGAGTTGTTTGATCTCAGCTTCTAGCCTTGAGGGTGTGCAGAAATATTTAAGTCCCTTTCACACAACTAAGATTTTTTTCCTGCTCTTTTTTTTCATGTCTTGTTTGTCTTCGATTACGTAAATCAGGCAGCTAAACTATTGGCTTGTCGGGTTCAAAATGAGGTTCCTGGCCGCATCATTCATCCATTCATTCCTTCACTGCCTGCCTGCCCGTGTTTTAGGCACCGGGAACTCTCCACTTGACAAGAGACACAGGGCTTCTGTCCTGGCGAAGCTGAGATTCGTTCTAGTCCACAAGACAGAAAGTAAACAATAATAAGTAAATACATAAGCATAGAGACTATTTTGAGATTGTCTCGAGGGCTGTAAAGGGAATAAACTGGAACACATACTAGCGAGGGAAGGGGAGAGAGAGGCACCGCTGCGCGGTCAGGGAAGGCCTCTCTGAGGAGGGGACGCGCCATCAGAGACCCCTCTGGGGGCCTTCAGAGTCCATCACCCCTCCCCTCCCAGGGCCCGCGGCGGCGGGGAGGGGGGGCGGTCCCCTGGTCTCCGTGGTAACCACCATACCCGAGCCTCCGGGAGGAGGGAGGGGCTCGGAAAGAAGTAGGGCGGGACTTCCTGTCCGGCCTGCCCGCCCCCCTCCCCCCACCCCGCAAAGGGCTGGAGGGGAGGAAGTCCCGCCTTCGAGGGCAGTGCTCAGGGAGGGGGTCATTCGGGCCCTCGTACGGCTGCACGTTGTCTCCTTCCTTTTCAGAACCATCTCCTATAAATGAACTCATCCATTGGTTTCCATCTCTACTCCACCCTGGCCCGCTCCCATCATCCCCCCGCTGGGCCGCTGCTCGGCCTCCTCAGTGTCCCCCTCTCCTAGTCTTGCCGCTGCCGTGCATTCTCCAGTCGGCGGTGAAAAGATTGGATTATTAAAACTGCAAATCCAGTCACCTCCCTCCCCATGTTCCCCTTCCGTGAGTCAATGCTGCTCACTCGGGAGAGGGGCCTCAACACCCGGCCCGGTGGTTCAGGCCTCGGACCCCGCCGTTTCCTCCTGCTGCTCCGCTCGATATGGACCATCGCTGCATCCTGAATGGACAATGACAAAACCAAATGAATGGTTGTTTCAATTTAGAGACAAGAAGAGCCTCTACTAAGCATTTCCACCACGCCAGGAGCGCTGGGATAAACGGGGCAGCAGAAGAGATCTTGGGAGGTCTTTACTCAGAGGCTCTCTTGGGGTGGAGTGTCACTCGCACCGGTGAGGGCCACGTTGAAGGGAAGGCCTCAAGTGCAGTGCCTGGCTGCAATCCCTGGAGTGCTTAAATGGGTTGTTTTGCTGCCCTTTAGGAATTTCTTTCTTTATATAAAATATCAATTTCTGTGATTTTTTTTTTTCGAGACAGGGTCTCACTCTGTTGCCCAGGCTAGAGTGCAGTGGCATCATCATAGCTCACTGCAACCTCAAACTCCTGGGCTTAAGCCATCCTCCTGCCTCAGCCTCCCTAGCAGCTGGGACTACAGGTTCCACCGCAACCGGCTAATTTTTCTATTTTTTGTAGAGACGGGTTCTTGCTCTTGCTCAGGCTGGTCTTGAACTCCTGGCCTCAAGCGATCCTCCCACCTCAACCTCCCAAAGTGGTAGTATTACAGGCAATGAGCCACCGTGCCTGGCCAGTTCCTATAATAAGTTTTAAAAGAAAATACAGATTTGCAAAAAAGAGAAGAAAAGAAATTAACATCACCCTCTGAGAGAAGGACAAATACAGAAGCTGGCATGTCCTGGGCTTGATGAAAACAAGCCAGGTAGTTGCCCTGGGGAATCGCGGGGGCTCAGCTCTAAGGAGCCCTTGTTCTGAGCCCGAGCTGACCCTCCCGGTCCTGCCTCCCTCCCTGCCCCACCTGCATGTTGACATCTCGCCTGTTGGCCTGTGCCACCCATCTGCCCCTCTGGGGAATTCATCCTCCCTCCGCCTGCTCTCATCCCTCAGCCACACTTGCCACCACACCCCCTCCAAGGCCCTGGGACCATTCAAACTGTTTCATTGCCATGGTCCTGGTTTCTGGACCTGAAAAGTCTCCCAGCTCCTATCCCTGCCCAGATCTGCCCTACCCTGGGCCACAGATCTGATTGTTCATCCAGCGATCATTTACTGATTATTTACTTACTGCGTGCCATGGATGAGTCAGACAGCCTCCCCTCCCTTCTGTCTTTTGAATTCAGGGAGTTCCACTGTTTGGGGGGCAAGGTTTGGGCTTGGGCTATGAGTCCTGGGGCCTGACCCCCACAGGCACTGACCTCTGGGGTTCTGCCGTCTCTCCAGAGCACGGCCAGGGGACCAGGTGCAGGTTCCAATGCTCCTCCCCAGACTTGGGCAACCCCCAAGTTGTTGTGATCTCATTTGACCCTCATCTGGGAACTGCAAGGCAAAGCAGAGATTGGGATTCTCGTCTCACAGATGGGGGAACTGAGGCACGGAGAGGGTGTGACTTGCCAGAGCTACCTAGTGAGGAAAGGGCAGCGTTGGGATGACAGTCCTGGCCTCCGGCTCTCGCCTGCGGGGCTCTTTGCAGTAATCACAACAGCAACAATGGATTGAGTCTACTTGGTGCCCAGCACAGTGATGAGCACTTGGCATGGGATTCATTCAGCTGTCACAACAGCCTTTTGAAGCAGGTGCAACCATTAACTCCACCTTTTAGATGAGGAAACTGAGGCTCAGAGAGGCACCTTGAGGTCACCCAGTGCACGATGAGCAGAGCTAAGATTCAAATGCTGATTGTCCTGACCCTAATCTAAGCCACAGAGATTACGGGGTGAAAGTTAAACCCAGCCAAAGGTGGGGGCTTGGAAAGTGACCAGAGGAGGTGGGGGTGAGGGTGGGAATTGGCTGTCCACATCATGCCAGCAGTGTTCAAACTGACCCGGCCCGGCCCGGCTGGCTGGGTGGGTGCCGCTCTGGACAGGACCCCATGGGTTTCCCCCTGGTCTTGGGATGGGCTCAAATGCAGTAACCCCAGCCTGGCGCCCAGCACTGCGACTGCACTTAGCAGGTGCTCGTTTAACGCGTATGGGATGGACGAAGGACAGATCCAGGTTCGTGGACCACACACACACCCCTCGTACCTGCGATTACCTGCCCGACCTTCCTCCATGGCCCCACGCTGCCCCGCCGACCTCCACTTCGGCTAGTCTGCCAGGCCTTCCTGGCCTGACCAGACCCTTCCCAGGCCCTGCTTTACAAGACCCCGGAACCGCGCCCTGCAGGCCCCTGCTCCACCGCAGCCCTGCCCTGACAGCCCGGCTCCCTGCAGGCCCCGGCCCTGCCCTGCAGCTCCACAGACCCCCAGGCCCCGCCCCCTGACCTGGCCCCGCCCCCAGGTCCCCACTGGGACCGTGCTCAGGAAGGTCCCGTCCGGCTACGCCTTCTACCGTGGCCCCGCCCCAGAGGCTCGGACCATCCCCATCCTGGCCCGGCTCCCGAGTTCCCATCACACTAGGGCCTGTTTCGCAGTTCCTCTCGGCCCTGCCTTCTACCTTGGCCCCGCCCCCAGGGCCCGCCCCTCCTTCCAGAGGCCAGGGCCAGCCCTGCCTCGTAGGGCCCTGGGGACACCGGTGACTCAGACACCCGCCCTGGGTGCTCATCTTCAGTAGGCGACCAGACGGAGAGAGTTGGAGGAGTGGAGGCCTCCGGAGCTTGGATGGGGGACACTGGGGGAAGGGGGTGCGCCCAGCGGCGGCGCAAGGCCCAGCCTGGCCGAGCTGGGAAGTATGAACTGAGACCCGAAGGGTGAGGACATGGCCATGCAGAGGGAACAGCCTGTGCGGGGGGCCTGGCCAGGAGGGCGCTGTTGGGGTGCTGGCGGGGCGCAGGGGAGCTGCCCAGGGGAGCTGCCCAGGGCTCCCCTGCTGCAGAGCTGGACTCAAATTCCTGAACCTGTTAGTGGAGTAGGTTCCCTCCCGGGTCACAGTCCCCTGCTCCCAGCAGCAGGGAGGCCACACTCAGACCTGTCAGAGCAACTTGCCTCTCAGATAACATCTCACCCCAGGGCTCATTCACTCAACAAACCGGGTACTGGTGGGGCGGAGGGCGGGAGGGCTGCAGTGAAACCAGGCTGAGCTGGGCAGTGGGAGCAGTGGCCGGAGGTTGGCGTGTCCAGCGCTGCTGCAGGTTTGGGGATCAGCCCGGGACCCCTGCGTCTGAGGGTGTCCGGGCGGGGCAGGACACACAGCCAGTTGCTGGACCTTCTGAGCCCAGGGAGGAGGCAGCAGACCGTCCTGGGAAGTGACCTTTGCCAGGGTTGACCCCCAGGCCATGAGTGGATGGCGTCCCTCCGGCCAGGGCTGGGACTACCCATGTGACCCCGGGTCCCTCTCCCCACCGGCAGCCCCACCAGCATGGGCAGTGTTACCTACCCAGAAGATCTCCAAGATGATAATGAGAACACAGGTGCACATCTTGGGCTGAGGGTGGGACGCGGATGGGAGGGAGGAGGGAGGGGACGGGGAGGCCACTCCCAAACCCGCATGAGGAGCCTTGCCTGGGGGTTCCCATGTGGTTACAAGTGGTTGGGATATGGGGGCTGTCCAGGCCGTGTGTGTGGCCTTGGTCACCCCAGAGCCCATCACCAGGCCTCAATTCACCCCATCTGCAAAACAAGGGGACCTCAGTGGGTCTCCCAGGACCTGTCCTCTACGTCCAGGGACTGGCCGACAGCTGGGGGAAGGGGGTGTCTTCGGATCCACCTACTATGTGCAGCGGCCAGGCAGGCCCCTCCTGTTTGTTTACAGGCTCACAACTCTGGCCATGAGCTGGGCATCCCCAGAGCCTGGGTCCCCTGGGCTCTGTGAGCCCTCCCCCGGGGTGTCATTAGAGGTGTTTGTCCTGGGCCTGGCACTCCAGCAACACCCGGCTCTGCTCTCGCCGCAGCGTTCACCTGGGACGTAAAGGCCAACAGCCGCTCCTACCACTGGCAGTTCAAGGAGAAAGTGTTTCTGTGCTGGCACAGGCAGAAGTACAAGGTGGGCAGCCCCTCACGCACCCGCAGAGCCACCAGGCTCGGCCCCGGCACTTGGCCTTGCGTTTGTTCCATGGTGTTACTTGCACAGTGAGGACCGTGGCGCCTGCCCGTGCTCACCTCACCTCTGGCGTGGGGGAGTTACGTCTCCTTTGCCCTGTCCCAGTGCACGTTAAAGGACAGTGTGTCCCTCAGGACTCCCCCCACCAGTCCCTCCTGGTGTCTCCCTTGGGGGTCCCAGCTTGATGAGTCTTTGCACTCAGTAGGTGCTCGGTAAACGCTGGCTCACGGCTTTGCATTCAGTAGATAATTAATCTTGGCTCCGAGACCTTGCATTCAGCAGGTGCTTGATAAACTCTGGCCCAGCAGATGCTTACCCAGTGGGGGCCAGGGTGGGGCAGGGCCAGCCTCGTGCCCCCCTGCCAAGCACCAGCGGCTCTCGTTCCAGACCAACATCATCCGCACGGCCAAGTACAACTTCTTCTCCTTCCTGCCATGGAACCTGTACGAGCAGTTCCACCGCGTGTCCAACCTGTACTTCCTTCTCATCATCATCCTGCAGGTGGGGGGGTCACTGCCTGGTGCCCATGCCGCTCCCTCTCCTGCTCCCCTCCCGGCCGAGTCGTCCTCTGGAGCCACAGAGGGAGTGTCACCTCCTCTAGGAAGCCCTCCCTGACAACCTGGGCGACTTTGTGTATTTGTCTGTGTGATGGGTGGGTCAGTGCCCCACTCCCCACAGACCCTCACTGCTGGGTCCCCACTGCCCGGCCCAGGGCATGGCACACAGGAGGCGCTCAATATATGTTAAATGATGAAAGTGGATGGACAGACCCTCCAGGTCCAAGGAGGGCGGCCTCTCCGTGCCCCGCTGGCACCTGCTGGGCACAGCCCCTTCCCAGCCTGGACAGCCCTGGTCACACCACTGCCCCCAGCCCCTGTCCGCCAAGCGGGCCTTGAAGGGTGCGGAGGAGGAGGAGGGGTCCAGAGCCGTAGTCCAGGGACGGGCGTCTGGCCAGGGCACCTCCCACTCGCATCCGTTACGCCTGAGGCCGGGCCCTGGGGTGTGGTGGTGGTGCTCAGACCTCAAGGAAGACCCCAGGAGCAGCGAGGCCAGGGCTTGGGGGGCTCCCTGGAGGAGGCAGCGTGGGAACTGGGCCAGGAAGAAGAGGAATTTGCTGGGGGACAGGGCAAGGGAGGAACTCAGCGATGTGGGGTGCAGGGGCTGGGATTGCTGGGTGGCAGGGCAGGGGAGGTGGGCAGGGGAGGCCCCCAGCAGGACAGGGAGGGGTCGGCCCACCTGGCCGACCGGTGTGACCCACCCTGGCCACGGCAGGGCATCCCCGAGATCTCCACGCTGCCCTGGTTCACTCTCTTCGCCCCCCTGGTCTGCCTCATCGTAATCCGTGCCACCCGCGACCTGGTGGACGACATTGTGAGTGGGGCTGGGGGAGCCGCCTGGCGGGTGGGCACGGGACGGGGGCGGGAGAGGCAGGCTGATCCCTCTGACCTACTCCTTCGTGACCCAGGGCCGGCACAGGAGCGACAGAGCCATCAACAACAGGCCCTGCCAGGTCCTCGTCGGGAAGAGGTGAGGCCGGTGGCCGGCAGGGCAGAGAGTCTGTCACCTTCTATGCCCCCGGTCTCCTGGCTGAGTCTGGCGGGGACCCAGGCCCACATTTATTAGGCTCCTGCCACTGTTAACCCTGGCAGAGCTTAGAGTCTGAAGAGGACGCGGGCAAGGGACTCTGGAGGTCCCCGGGCAGGACCCCTGGAAGGGCCCCTGGGAGGGAGGCAGGCAGTCAGGGAAGGCTTCTCCAGGGAGGCAGTGACTCAGCTGGCCTTGCAGGCTGCCAAGTGGGGGGAGCCCGGTGGGAGTAAAGGCCTAGGGGTGGGTGGGGGCTCTGGGAAGCCAAGTGCCCTCATCCCAGCTGCAGCCCCTCAAGACCTTCGGCTCGGGCCGGGCGCGGTGGCTCACGCCTATAATCCTAGCACTCTGGGAGGCGAAGGCGGGAGGATTGCTTGTGCTCAGGAGTTCGAGACCAGCCAGAGCAAGAGTGAGATCCCATCTCTACTATAAATAGAAAGAAAGTAGCCAAACAACTAAAAATAGAAAAAAAATTAGCCGGGCACAGTGGCGCGTGCCTGTAGTCCCAGCTACTTGGGAGGCTGAGGCAGGAGGATTGCTTGAGCCCAGGAGTTTGAGGTTGCTGTGAGCTAGGCTGACGCCACGGCACCCTAGCCCAGGCAAGAGAGTGAGACTCTGTCTCAAAAAAAAAAAAAAGGACCTTCTGCTTGGGCTCGGGGGGTGGCTGGGGGCCCACCTCTCACGCCCCCCTCCCTGCAGCTTCATTTGGCAAAAATGGAAGAACCTGTGCGTGGGTGATGTGGTCTGTCTCGGCAAGGACAGCATAGTCCCGGTGAGCTGGCAGCGCCCGCCCCAGCGCGCCCCTCCCTGTGAGCGCCTGCCCCCCGCCCCTGGGGAGGGCCACCCGGCCTCTCCTGCTTGTCTTCCATCCCCTCCCACAATGCTGCCCCCTACGCAGGCCGACTTGCTCTTGCTGGCCAGCACTGAGCCCAGCAGCCTGTGCTACGTGGAGACAGCAGACATCGACGGGTAAGGAGCTGCCGGGAGCCCAGGGCGCTTTGGCACATGGCCCAGAGGAGCCCCACTCTGTCAGCTCCCACAGAGGCGGCCAGCCAAGCCCTCCCCTCTCAGATACTTTGGTCATTCACCCCACCTGGCATTTCTGCAGGCCCTACTGTGTGCCTGAGGGTGGGAAGGCCAAGCAAGGCCTCTGCCTCAGTGCATTGGCAAATATGCTGGGTGGCCCCGGGCAAGGTCCTCTCCATCTCTGGGCCTCAGCCTTCTGATTGGCAGCCGGCGCAAAGTAGGTGCTCAGTGAAAATATTTGCATGATTCTGGAGGAAGGGGGCCAGGGCTCCTTGTGCTGGGGAGACACCTCTCCCCTCCCCCTCTCACCTTTCTCTTCTCCTCCCTGCTCTTCCTGTCGCCAGGGAGACCAACTTGAAGTTCAGACAGGCCCTGATGGTCACCCACCACGAGCTGACCAGTACAAGGAAGATGGCATCCTTCCAAGGTGAGAGGGGTTGGTGCGAGGTGGCCGTCCCGTGCACCCCTCCGGGCCTCTGTTTCGTGGCCCCCAACTCAGGGCAAAAGCTGGTAAGAGCTGGGATCTTTGGTTGTCGTTGTTACTGTTGTTACAAAATGTGCTGCAGCACTTTATTTAACAGTGTTAAATTTAACAGTAACACCAGATGCCTTTGATCACGTCATCATTTCATCGAAAAGGCAGCCCACATACCCTGGATGATGACTCACCTGGCAGGACAGGCTGGCAAGAACAGGGCACCATCCCCACTCCACCCCTTGGCAGTTTCTTATTTTCCGCCTGGAGTGTTTCCCACAGGTGGTGTGGACACAGTTATGGTTTGCTGCAGCCCAGTGAGGGGGATACGGTTTTGTTTTGTTTTCCTGTCTTGTTGCAAAGGCAAGTTCTTGTCTTGTTGCAAAGGCGAGCTACTGTAATCGGTTCAAGAGCAGAATCTTTTTCTTGGGCCACAGCCTCCTTGCTCCTGACACCCAAGCACCATTTTTTCCCCCTTTTTTCTGTCTGTCCCTGATGTCCAGGAAAAGGCTTAGCTTCAGTGGAAGGCAGCCACAGCCATCCTCTCTTCTAATTGTCCTGGTAGCCCCAGAACTTGGTCCCTGCCATGTGACCCCATGAAGGGGCAGGATCAGAGAGAGAGGTACTTCCAACTGGATCAGGAAGACCCCAGCCAGGGTGCTTGGCAAGGAGGCTCTCCCTAGGCCCTGGCCTGGCCCAGCTGCCTCAGCACTCCTGTGGGGCAGGACCCCATTTCTCAGAGGAGGAGACTGAGGGTCAGAGCTCCACCCGTACCAGCCTAGACGTCTCCGATTCCTACACTCAGGACTAAGTCAGGTTCCCAATTCCTATGGTGGAATGGGGCAGGCAGGCAAGGACCATTCAAGAACCCTTTGTCCTCTCCTCCTTCTGGGGTCCCAGCCCATACCCCACAGTCATGTTAGCGCTCACCGAGTACTGCCCTGGGCCAGGTCTTTGCACCCTGAGCCTGCTTCCTCAAAGAAGCGTGGCTGGCAATGCCCCATTGCAGGGTGATGGGGAACTGGGTGATCATGGACAGTAGCAGCAGGGTGCCAGGGAGCCCACCCCCAAGTGGGTGTCCCTTCTCTCCTTCCCTCTTCACACACTTATCGAGCACCTACTGCGTGCCAGGTGCTGGGCTGTGCCCTTGGGTCAAGCGTGGCCAAGACAAGGCTGGCACCTGCTCTCAGAGAGCCCACAGACGTTACTGACACAGTCACACAAATAGCCACATTCTAGGATCAGGACCACGAGGGAGGGGGCTGGGTTGGGGCTGATCTGGCTGGAGGATCAGGGAAGTGTGAGTCTAGGCAGAGGGAACAAGGGTCACTTTGGGGCACTGGGGGGCCCATGAAGGTGTCTGGGGTTGGAGGGTGACAGGTATGTCCCCTCCTGCACTGATTAGAGAGGGGTGGTGGCAGGGAGCCCAGCTGGGATGGGGGTCCAAGCCCAGCAACGACACTGGCCCACTGGCTGCCCCACTGCCCACAGGCCGGGTGACGTGTGAGGAGCCCAACAGCAGAATGCACCAATTTGTGGGGCGCCTGGAGTGGAATGGCGAGATGTACCCCCTGGACATTGGCAACCTCCTCCTCCGCGGCTGCAAGATCCGCAACACGGACACCTGCTATGGAATGGTCATCTATGCCGGTACGGCCACGCCAGGGCCCCTGCAGCATGAGCCGTGCAGGTGGAGGGGGGAGGTCCAGGCAGGTGAGAGCCCTAAAGTGGAGGGTGAGGAGCCGCAAACCCAGACCAGGCTGCTGCAGACCTGCCCAGCGACGCGGGGCCCCTGGCTTCCCTGGGGCCTGGTGCTGAAACTTAAAATGGATGTTTTGAGCCAGCACCTTTGTTTGGGCTGGAAAAAATGGGGTGCTTATGTACAGATGGAAGAATGGGTGGGTGGGTGAGTGGATGAATGGATGGATGGGTGGATGGGTGGATTGATTGGTGGATGGGCAGATGGGTGGATGGGTGAATGGATGGATGAGTGGATGGATGGGTAGGAGGATAGATGGGTGGGTGGGTGGATGGATGGTTGCAAACCCGGCAGGCTTTGACACAAAGATCATGAAGAACTGTGGCAAGATCCACATGAAGAGAACCAAGCTAGACCTGCTGATGAACAAGCTGGTGGTCCTGGTGAGTTGCCAGTGGGCACCTGCCCATGGGGCCAGAGAGGAGGGGCAGGGGAAGGGCCCCACCCCACAGACAGAAGCTCTGGCTGTCATCATCTGGGCCTCAGTTTCCCTCCTCTGCA